>CBMN010754774.1:0-10527 GCA_000582825.1 Hordeum pubiflorum
ATGGTTGTGTCGTGTGCACTCGAGGGATGCACAATCCGCGGCCCGAGTCCACGCCGGCTGCCGCATGCTGCTGATGTTGTTTTCTTCACCGGGGTCGGTAAGTCTGGGCCCGCAAGGGTGTGCAGACGCTCGCTTTGCTGGGCTATGCCCATCCGACGCCCGTACTCCCTTTCCCCCGTTGACAAGCTCCACGGTGACAATGGCCCAATGTTCACTGCAGAGTGCAGACGTCCTTGTGCAGCTTCTCATGTCTGGCACCTTCCACGAGTTTCTCCCGCTGACCCACTCGCCCTCTGTGTGGGCGCCCACTACCCGAGCCCGCCTTGGACGCATATCACACTCCCCACATGATTGTGTGGCGGCCACCATGGCGCAGACGACATGCTTGGCAGACTCCGAGACGTCGCTGCGTGCGAGGGCTACTACACCTCGCCTTGCGTGCTCGCAATGCCTAGTTATGGTCTGCTCCCAGGGAAAAGATTAGGCGAAGGATTAAAACAATTACATAATTATCAGGCCTTACAAGCTTATGTGGCAACCACTGATTGGGCCTGCATAATAATAGGTGTGGCGACCCTAGCACGTGAGCCGAACCCCATCGTTTGCGTTTCTCCCTTTTATTTTTTTCCTTCGACTATTACCCAATTTCTTTCGCTCATTTTTTCCGTTGTTTTTTGTTGGTTTCTTTATGATTTTAACTTTTCGGTGAACTTCTTGTTTCTATTTACCTTTTATTTAGGGTGAATATTTGAACACATTTCAAAAAATTATATGAACTTATATATTCATATGTGTACGGACAACTTTCTGAAATACTTAAAATCTTTTTAATCAAATAAATTAATCTTCTAAAAACACATGAGCACATATTTTATATACATGAGAGTTTTTTAGGTAGTTTTTATCGGCTTTTTCAATGTTTGACAATGATTTTGTTCGTGTTTTCTTTGGGGTTTTTCGGATTTTCCTTTTTACTTTCATTTTATAAAATATCCCGTTATCTTTGTACGTTTCTTTGGGTTTCACCCTTTTATTGACTTGTATCTTTTATATTATCCAAAAAAATATGCATTTAGTATACACCAGGAACCCATTTTATACACATTTATCATTTCTCAAATACACGATTAACATTTTTTTCATACCCTTTATACTTTTTCCGTAAACATCCAACATTTTTTATACACGATTAGCATATTTTTAAATATCTGTGTTGAACATTTTGTCGAATATGTGTAAAACATTTTTCAAGCACATGGTTAAACTTTTTTTGTACAATATGAACATTTTCTAGAAAAAAACTCTGCAAATATTTATTGGCGTGGATAGAAAATTTTGTAACAGAATACCACCAAAAAATTTCTGAAACACATGAACATTTCCTGAATGCAACATACATTTTTAAACACACATTCAATCATTTTTTGTACTGTAAGAAACATTGAATTAAATGGTGCGAACACTTTTTTTTAAAATTAGATAGACATTTTAAGAAACCAGAAACATTTTGTTGGAAACGCGTGAACATTTTTGTAAAAGTACTGTATTTTTTTGAATAGTACGAAATATGTTTTTCACATTGTATTAGATTTTCTTCAAAACATCACACACATATTTTTGAAACACATGAACAAATTTAAAGTGTCACATACATTTTTTTGGAATGATACGAAGATTCTCTTAAAGTTGATCGGACATTTTTTATGCTGCCTTCACATTTTCTAGATGTAAGATGAACACTTTAGAAA
This sequence comes from Hordeum pubiflorum, assembly GCA_000582825.1. NCBI lineage: Eukaryota > Viridiplantae > Streptophyta > Magnoliopsida > Poales > Poaceae > Hordeum > Hordeum pubiflorum. Next base: position 1,749 of record CBMN010754774.1, read on the forward strand.
ATAACTACTTTATGTTTTCATAATAGACGTATTAAGTATTTTTGTAAACGTACACAGAAGTAAAATAAATGATAAAAACAAATGCGCGACATCATCGGGATGTGATCATGTGGCTAGCGGGCCTCCAACGGCTCCTGGGCCACCCGGTCTTTTGATTTGAATCAAGCGAGACATACAGTACGGATACGCGGACGCTATGGAAATTCCTATTTGACGCGCTTTGCCTCAAATTGTCACTGCTTCGCATGTCAGCATTCCCGGTTCTGGGAATCTAAGCCGGTTTTCTACGGTTTGGGAAACTCTAGAAGGTTCCTGCACCGTCATTTTTTCTGTTCTGTTTTTTTTCTTTTTCCTTTTTTTTCCTTTCTCTCCTTTTTTGATTTTATGTTTATTTTTTTCCTGTTTTACTTTCTTTGTTTTTCAATCTGTTTTTCTTATTCTTTGTTTTGATAAAATGTTTTGAAAATTACAAAATGTTCGCATTTTTACAAATATTATTCGAAATTTCATAAAATGTTCCTATTTTTCAAATTTTGTTCAGAAATTTGGAAAAATGTTCAGAAGTTTGAAAAATGTTTAAATATTCAGAAACTTTGATTTCTTCTTTTCAAAAAATGATCGAAAATTCATATTACATATAGAATTTTCAAGTTTTCGAAAATGTTTCCATTTTTATGTATGAAAAAGTTGTCTGCGTTTTCAAAATTTGTTTGGGATTTTCAAATTGTTCTTTACTTCAAAGTTTGTTCTCTAAATTCAAAAACTGTTTGGGATTTTGAATTTTTTTGTTGCCATGTTAAATTGTTGGTATAAATTTTAAGGAAAATATCTAAATTAAAAAATTGTGCGGCATTTTTCATTATTTTTTTGTTCCCATGTTAGAATTTTGTTCTATGTATTCGAAAAATATTCGAGATTTTAATAAAAAAAATCCATGTTCAAATTTTGTTCTTAATGTCAAATTTTGTTCGCTAAATTCAAAAAATGTTGGGGGTTTCAAAAAAAAAATCAAAATTAAAATGTATTCATAAATTTGGAAATTTTGGTCATGTTTGTCAAGATTGTTTGGAAGTACAATTTTTGTTCCATTTTTTGGAAACCTGATCGTGATTGTTTTCAAGTGTTATGTTTTGCGGTTGTATTTAGGTATTCCAGTATCGTGTTGTACTTCCATCAGTATAAAACGAAGGGTGCTTTGGCTAGCAGCACTAGCTCAAACGAAGGGTGCTTTGACTGGCAGGTTCGAATCCAGTTAGCGCACCATGTGGGCCGGCCCAATTAGCGCATCCCCCTCTGTGTCGGGTTCCTATATGACGCAAAATGCGTCGTATAGGAGGTCCCGGACGCTATATCTCACATTAAGTGAGATGGTAGCTTCTCTCGCGTCGAGGTCTACAATGACGGGTCGGCTCGTTTGCACAGTAATAAGAAAAAAATGAGAGGAAAATGGCCCAGTTAGCGCATCCCCCTCTGCGTCGGGTTCCTATATGACACAAAATGCGTCGTATAGGAGGTCCCGGATGCTATATCTCACATTAAGTGAGATGGTAGCTTCTCTCGCGTCGAGGTCTACAATGACGCCAGTTCGTTCGCACACTAACAAGAAAAAATTGAGGAAAAAGGGCACGTGTGGGGTTTGATCCCAATATCTCTTGGTTGTTTGGTTGCGGTGCTACCACTAAGCCATCTCTCACATCACATTAGAAACAGAGGATGCTAACTATTTGAAGTAAAAAAAAAATGGATATCCTCTAGCTTTTCAGGTTGTCATTTCTTTTTGTGATTTTTCACTGGTTTTTCTTCGTTTCTTTCTCCATTTCACTAGCTTTATTATTTCGTTCTATTTTCATTGGTTTTCTTTGGGTTTTTCCCGGTTTTTAATGATTCTTTTCTTTTCTTTCATTGGTTTTTTCTCCATTTTTTCTTAGGTATTTGTTGTTCCGTTCTAATTTTTCATCTACTATTATTTTGTTTTCCCTTGGTTTTTCATTGTTTTTCTATGTAAAATTTACAAATACATGTTTAAAATATTTTTGAATACAAGGTCAACATTTTTTAGGTTTTCCTTGTCTATTTTGGGTTTCCTTCTACATTTTCTATATATGTCAACAACATTTTTTCTAAGACACGTTCAACATTTTCTTAGCATATGGTCAAAAAAATCTATGCCATTGATAACATTTTTCATATACAAAATTAACATTTTTAATACATCGTCAACAATTTTTCTAAATTTTTCTAAAATTATTAATTAACAAATTTCAAATACATGGTCAACATTTTTTCTGTGCACATTTAACATTTGCCAAATGCTTGATTAATATTATTCAAACATTTGTTCGACATTTTTTAAAATGCTTGATGAATTTCTTTATAAACATTATCAAAAAATCATCACCTTTTTAATATATGGTCAACAGTTTTCCTATATACATTTGACCTTTGTCAAATGCTTGGTCAACATTTTACAAATACTTGTTTAATACTTTTTTTTCAAATGCTTGATTAAAATTTATTCATACATGATTAAGAAAATCATACTTTTTATAATACATGGTCAACATTTGTTCTGTACATATTTTACATTTTTCAAATGCTTGATCGCAATTTTTCAAATACTAATTCAATATTTTTTGCAAAAAATGCTGGATTAACATTTTTATCTATATAATAAGTAACTTTCTTCATTTTTTTCATACATGGTTAACATTTTTACAAATACATCTAACATACTTCAAATGGTTAATGAACATCAAATAATTGTTCAAAAAATTATTATTAATCCGATACACATTTAAATGCTTTTTTATTTTTTTTTAAATACAAGATCAAATATTATATACATTTATTATACATTTCTTGTATACGACATAAATATTTTCCTATACACACTTCAAATTTTTCAAATGCATCATCATCATTTCCAAATGCGGGGGTCATCCTCCTTTTCTAATATATATATATATATATATATATAATTTATTTTAATATAAAAACGAATTCAAAAAACAAATCAAAAAATATATTGAAAAACAGAAAAATGGAGACTGGGGCCTCCCGCACAACTGGGCCCGTCTATCTCAGTCTCCCTTTAGCGATGGTTCCTACCCTCTAGCTGTGGCAGGCAAGATCCTATTTGACGCGCTTTGAGTCAAACTGTCGGCGCTTCGCACACGCGAGTGACCGAGCAGCAATGCAATGGATGGCCGAATTTAACGCAGCAATGCAATGGATGGCCAAATCATACTTTTTCTTCTTTATTTCCTTTTTTGTTTCTTATTTCTCCCTTTTAAGGTTATTTTATCTTTTTAAACTAAGTTATTCGAAAATTGTTTGAAAAATGTTCTTGCCTTTACCAAAATGTTCTAAATTTGAAAAAAAATGACATTTTTCAAAAATTGGTCATAACTTCAAAAACTGTTCTTGTTTTTCAAAAATTGTTGAGAATGCTTTTGTTCAAAATTGTCACATGTTTTCAAAAAATGTTTGGGCGCTTAAAAAATGATCCTGTTTTCAAAAATTGTTTCTAAATTGCAAAAAATGATCACGTTTTCATTCTTTCCAGAGTTTCAAAAAATGTTCCCAGTTTCAAAAGTTGTTCACAAGTTACAAAAAATGTTTGTCTTTTCAAATTTTGTTCAGGAGTTTCAAAATATACTCATGTCTCCAAATTTTGTTTTAGTATGTGGCAAAATGCTCATGTTTCAAGAAATCATCATGATTTTCAAAATAGTTTCCCGTTTTCTTAAATTGTTCATAAATTTCAAATAAAGTTCGCATTTTGAACAAATTGTTTGGGCATTTCGAAAAATGTTCTTAATTTTCAAAAATATTTCAGAAGTTTTTAATACAATATTTTCAGAACTTTAGAAATATTGGGCGGGATTTCAAAAAAATGTTCCTATTTTCATAAAATTTTCACAAGTTTCAAAAAATGTTTTTTGTTTTTCAAAATTTTGTTCACGTATTCAAAAGTTGTTTTGCTTTTTAATTTTGTTATCCAATTCAAAAAATGTTTGAAGGTTTTGAAAAAAGTTTTGTTTTCAATTTTTTATTTGCCTATATAGAAAATGTTCGCCTTTCGAAAGAAAATAAGGATTTTCCAATTGTTCTCAATCTAAAACTTTGTTCTGAATCTAAAATGTTGTCCCCATTTTCGAATTGTGTTCACCAATTCAAAAAATGTTCTGTTTTCGAAGCATGTTCTGTAATTTTGGAAGATGTTTAGATTTTAAAAAAAATCTGAAATTTTTGAAAAGTGTTTGAGTTTTAAACAAATAATTTATATTTTCAAACGATGTTCCATTTTTTGAGCTTTGTTTACAAATTCAAAAAATGTTCGGGAAGTTGATAATTTCTTCATAGGTTGAAAAGATGTTGTGAAATTTGAAAATTCGTTCATGTTTGTTAAAATTATTCCTAACTTAAGTAGAGTTTTCGAAATTTGAAATATTGTTTGCAATTTTTTAAGTAATGTTCAGTTTACGCCGTGAAATTTAGTACTTTATTATTCGCTCTGCTCATTATGTTAACAACGTTCAATAGGTGGACTGGTTAGCCGGACTCATGCACAAGCAGTAAGTCTAGTTTGAATCCCAGCTCACGTATGCGACATTTTTGTGCTTTTTTCGCCCGCGGCTCGCTTTTGTTCAACTCGAAATGGACAGGCCAGTCGGGCGCGCCCTGTGCGAAAGGAGGTCCGTTTGCTGCAGAATGCGGCGAATAGGAGCTCCCAAATATAAGGGCAGGATATGCTATGTATTGCTCGTACTGAGTTGTAATTGGGATTTTCTGTAGGTGCAACAGTCCTGGCCCGGCCCTTTCTCCCGCATTCAAGCGTTAATTCGCTCGCCCACTGTCTATCGTGGGAGATATATCCGGCATTAACAAGATGGAACTAGCTCCCGTAGAAGTTGTTCATATTCGGTATAGTATTGGGCCGGACCATTTTAGACGCGTTCGTTCGCTGGCTACATTCTGGTCGCTTTGTTTTTTCTTTTCCATTGTTTTTCCGGCTTTGCTTTGGTTTTATTTTTAACTTCCTGGTTTTTCTAAATTTTCTTAGTTTTATTTTCTTTGGACATTTCCTTTGTTTCTTTGTTCTTCAGTTATCATTGATTTTTTCGTTTTTCGTTTTTCTTTGTTTCTTTTTTGTTTTCATTCAACATTTCTGTATACGTCAAGAATATATTTCAAATACATGTTTAAAATTTTCCAATATAATTTTAATATTTTTATAGTTCACTATCAATATTTTTTATATGCATATCTTTTAATATTTTTCCAAGTGCTTTATTAATATTTTTCATATACAAGATCAACATTTATTGAATAGATGATCAACATTTTATACACATTTTCAAATGCTTAATTCAAAAAATTCAAATACAAAATTAACATGTTTTAATACATGGTCAACACTTTTTCTATAAACATTTTCAAAATATCAAATACTTTTCTAAACAATTTTCCAAATGCTTGGTTAGAAAATTTATATATGTGGTCAAATTTTACCATCATTTTTTAATACATGGTCAACAACTTTTACATACACATTTAACATTTTTAAAATGCTTCATTAACATTTGCAAATACTTGTTAAATATTGTTTTAAATACTTCATATTTTTTTATATATATGATAAAAACAAATTAATTATTTTTTATGCATGATCAACATTTTTAGTATATATATTTAACATTTTCAAATGCTTGATTAAAAAATTTCAAACAGTTGTTCAATATTTTTTCCAATTCTTGTTTTTTTTAAATATATGATCAAATGTTCTTCTATATTTTATTTTTTATATGTATTTGTCGTATACGTGATAAATATTTTCTGTATACACGTTTAATATTTTTCAAATGCCCGTTTAACATTTTTTAGTATGTAAAGTGATTTTAATTATAGGTATAACCAGAATATTATGAAATATAAGCAAAATAAAAAAAGAAAAAATAGAAGGCAAAGATGTGAAAACAAAAGACGAAAAAAAACGCTGAATGCCCGCATTCCCGGCTGGGCTGGCTTATGGGCTCTGCTTGAGGGGAGTGCTCGGTTCATCTTGCTTGAAGCGAGACATATCAGCGCTGACATCTACATTCGCTTCGCCCAGTCGCTAGTTCTTTTTTCTCGTTTTCATCCGTTTAGTTTTATTTCCTTAGGTTTTACTAGCAAAAATGCCCGAGCCTTGCAACGGAGAAAAATAAACCCTAGGGTTTAGACCTAGATACCTCGGTGCCTATATAAACAGGAGGGTTTAGTCCGTGAAGGACACCCATACACATCATTATCACCTCTAGGGTTTAGACCACAAACATATGTTCTCGAGGTAGATGAACCATGTATTTGCTACACCAATAATATAACAAGAGTAAGACGTAGGGTTTTACCTTCTCTCTTGAACCTGGGTAAAAAAACCTCGTGTTCCTTGTCTCTTGTTATCATCGATCCGATCTCACAGCTCGGGCCCTCCTACCCGTGGTCTGCCGGTTTTGACACCAACACTCGTTAATTGCAAGGATTAAATTTGATAGTGATAGATAGATAAATTGCAAGGTAAAATAAAAGTAAATAAATTGCAAAAAGGTATTTAGGGGGTTAGTAAATATATTGAATAGACCCGACGGTCATACTTTTCACTAGAGGCATCTCTCTCAAGAACATATCATACGGTGGCTAGACAAATTACTGTTGGACAATTNNNAGAAAAGCGCATAGTTATGACGTTAATCATGGCATGATCAATACATAGGCATTACGTTCGTGACAAGTAGACCGAATACTACCTGCATTTACTACTATTACTTCACTTCGAGAGCGCTTCTATACTTGCCTCTCTAGGTATTAAGTTCATATCAAACACAGTAATGCATGAAGTATGATGACATAAGTAGACATAATAGAATAAAGCAATATGATTAAATCCTGTCGTTTTATCCTTAGTAGCAACAATACAAATAAGTGCCTCGCTATCCCTTCTGTCATGAGGTGAGGTGATGGCTCCATATTTTACGCATCTTTATAGCTCATTTGTTGCACTATCTCCGTGTATATCAAGTCGTATCATGTTCCATTGAGCCAATAACATGTCCATATGGATGATTTCCAGTTTTTATCCTTTTCACCCCGAGCATTGCATAATCTTTATTCTTTGTTAGTTTTTATTAGTTTTCTTTGTCTTTGTGTGTCTTCTAGGTGAGACGGACTTCCCAAGTACTTAGCACGATGAAAGGAGTTCAAATGGTGGACATCCAGGACCCACACTTAACCATTTCAAAGGTGGAAAAAGTCATTTTTACAAATTGCTCAAAATGGAGATCTAAAACCAGAAATGGATGGGTGTCTTTCATAGGAATCCAACGAGCCAAAGAACGTCAAATTGTGAGTTCGTATGAAGAAATGATGACCGCTTTACCACAGGAGGTCGGAACAAAATACGACATTACATACAACCGCGTGTGGTCGTTTGATCGACCGTTTGACATCCACAAAACACCAAAAGTTTCCTCCCGTGATGGGATTCAGGGATTTCATCCCCGTTTGTTTCCACGGCATCCTTGGTCTTCAAGGGATGATTTGGGAGAGGATTGGACTCATCTGGAGCCCTTGGATCAAAGGAGAGAAGCCATATCAAGGGAGGAGGCCATGGGAGAGCTCTTATATAAACTCCTCCAACGCTAGCCGCCTTCATCATCCATTATCTTCATCAAGCATCATCTCCATGTCCAACCGCCGCCATATCAAGAACACCAAGGGGACAACGAGGGAGACCGGAAGGGAGCCGCCGCCGCCGAGGCGAGGCCATGGGCCGCCGCCGCCGCACCATCACCACCGTCATCCGCCACCACGCAGCCATCAACACCATCATCATCACCCCTTCTTCCTCCCCAATCACTGTCGGAGTAAAGAAAACTAGGGTGGTGACAGCTTGGCACACCGGTCTATACGAGGGAATCAGAAGGCTTCTCATAGGACCATAGGAAGGGACAGAAGGACTTCCTAATATCCGACAGGTATTGTTCGGCCTCCGAGGATACGCTTTTCCTTCACGGGCTATCTAGGAAGGAGCATGGGTGCCTCCGGGAAGAAGAGGTCCCCATCGTGGCCTGAGGGACGAAGACCCTTGCTCTGCACGTCTCCTCATACCGCTTCCTTACGGTCAAAGTCATAGACTGTTGGTACAACTAGATTCGCTAGTCGCTTACATCGCTACAGTCTCGAAGAGGCAGGGCAACCGGGAAGTATCCGGTGGGTATTTATCTGGCCCCGGAAGGACGACATCATAGATCGGACATGCATGCTCCGGATGGCCATACCTCCATAGTATTGCCTGGTCTGACCCACTGGGTTATGCACCCGACCAATGGGAGGCTCCAACCAGCCCCCTCTAGACAGTATAAGTAAAGGACTTCGGGACCTCTCAATGGGTCGATCTTTCACACAAGCAATAGAGGCAAAGGTCGACTTCACCAGTGTAACACACATTGTAGCTCTCTAGCAATTCAATACAACAAAGCAGGAGTAGGGTATTACACCATCAAGTGGCCCGAACCTGGGTAGTTTTCGTGTTCATCCACCATACATCGTTCATGACTTAGGATAGTATGTTTGCCCAAGTTACAAGGAGCGCAACACTCCGGCAAGGTGCTCAAGAGTGCAGCTACGCACGTAGATTGGGCAGGGTTTCGACCATTGTAAAGGTAGCCATGGATCTCCTTTTATAGGCAAAGGGGTTACCACAGTGGTTAAAATGGTAATTACATAAGGGTAAATAGTG
>CBMN010754776.1:0-10381 GCA_000582825.1 Hordeum pubiflorum
GCAAAACCGTGCCTCTCACGGAAGTAAAACCGTGCCTCTCGCGGAAAGAAAAGAAAAACAGAAAACACGTTTTTACCCTTTACGAGAGGCAGGGCCGTGCCTTTCGCGAAAGCAAAACCGTGTCTCTCGCAAAAACCCCCCCAGAAAAACCGGTTTTTTCCCATGCCTCTCGCGAAAGCAAAACCATACCTCTCGCGGAAACTAAACCGTGTCTATCGCGAAAAATAAACCGAAAACACGTTTTTCGCGCAGAATTTTTTTTAAAATAAAAATTCGTCCAAAAGCTAAGAAAGACCAGGGAGAACCCAGAGCACAAAAAAACCCAACCTAAAAAACCAAAAACGCGTGCGAAAAAATTAAAAAATCAAAAAAAACGCTCAGAGCGCGACACGTGTCGACGGCTGAGAATGCGCCAAGTGACGGCGCGTGGGAGTGATCGTTGCGAGGCTTCCGAGGGAACGCTCCCTAATTAGTTGCTCCCCTATAATTCACCTGTACCAAGGCAGACATTCCCGCTTGGCCCCACCCGCGATGATAGTTTAGCGCTTTTTTTTCTCGTTGCTATTCAGAGTTACAGACGTAGAACTGGTTCATGTTCGGCATACAAAAATTTATATGGTAGTCATCCATAGAAAATTTCTAGTTCATGCCATCATAACACACATATACGGTGCATGCTCTGAAAAACCTATACGGTGCAAGTTATCTAGAATTTTTCTTAAAGATTCAAAAGTTTTTTTAAAAAATATGACATTTCAAAATCAAATTACTATGGTTTAAAAATGTTGGCAGTGCAATAAGGAAAGTTCGTAGAATGTCAATGTTTTTTTGTTGGATTTAAAAAATGTATAATTCGAAAAAATATTAGATACATTTACAAATAATAACAAATTTTAAAATATATTCATTACCTTTTTCAAAAATCGTGACAGTGTAATTTCTAAAAAATGCTCGTACATTTTATAAAGTAAATTATGAGATTTTTCTATGGCTTTCAAAATTTTCCGTGTAATCACAAATATATAGATTATAGTTTTAAAACATGATCATGAACATGTAAAATTTGGTTCAATCAATTTGAAAGAAATTTTCATAACATATAAAAAATTGTGCGTAAAACACTTACTAAATGTTTTCCACGCTGTAAAATATTCACTGTGTATTAAACAAACTGTGTTTTTTAATATTAATTTTGTGTTAAAAAAGATTTAATGTGCATTTTACAAATCTTCAAACATGTATGTGGATAAATGTTCAGCATTTATTTGTAAAATGTTCAACATGTACCTGAAAATTTTAAAAATATATAAGAAAAATGTTCGACTTGTATTTTAAAATGTGTCAAGTTTTATAAAATTTGGAAAAAATAAAAAGGAAGAAAGTCTAACAAAATAAGTAAAAATCTTATAGGAAAACACAGAAAATCAAAGTAAAAGTCAAGTAAATAACGGGCGACATAAGCAAAAACCGACCATTACGGTCCATAGAATATTTCTAAAAAGTACTAGTGGACCAGACCATTACAAGATTTGTCTGGCTATTTTGTTTTTCATTTTATGCTCTTGCGGAACGGTAAAGACCTGGCGAAGCCGGTTTGCACGGTGAGTAATGTAACATTACACATATTTTTGGACCTTTCTTGTGAAGTATTCGTGTTAACTATATTTATTGCTGTTGCAGGATGGGTATAAGTTGAGAAAGCAATTTTTATTATACTTGTTTAAACATCGTGTGAATGAAGCTAAAGACAATTTTTCTGATATTGTACGAGAATTTCTTAAGCGCATCAAGTGGATCTCAATTATTTGTAATATTTTTTAGTGGGATCATCACTTTATATGTATACATTGTCAATTAGCTATTTTGTTATCATACATTGATTGAAGACTACAATTATTATGCAATTGAGACAATGTTATATTGTCTCCACCTGTGAAATTTAATATGCATTAACTTTATATAACCTTAGCAAAATATTTCAAAAGCACGTGGCAACACACGGGCATTCTACTAGTTGACCATATGTTTCCTCTCCGATCCTATTCCGCGCCTGAAGTAGTGGTTATAGTATATTTCACAAATCCGCGCACACCCCTCCGTCTGTAGTGCGTTTTCTTCAGGCATTTTTCTACTTTTGGTTTCGTTTCTTTTCGTATTTATTTATTTTTTATTAGTTTTATTTCTACTTTTATATGCGCGAAATTGTTTCAGATTTGAAATTTTCTTCAAACTTTGAATTTTTAAATTCATGAACCATTTTTTTATGCACCTGAATTTATTGCATTTTTTTTAGAATCCCGTGGACTCTTGACAAATAAATGAATAAATTTCCCAAATGTATTAAATAAACTAAAAATCCGCAAACTTTTAACAAATTCATGAATGTTTTTCTCACAATTGGTGAACTTTTTCAGAATCCGCTATTTGTTTTCCAAAATCCGTGAACTGTTCCCATATTATTATTATTTTCAAATCTTTGATTTTTTTTCAAAGAACGACGATCTTTTTTGAAAATCCACAAACTTTTTTCAAATTCATGAACTGTTTTTCAAAATTAATGAGCTTTTTTCAAATACTCGGTTTATTTTGCAAAATCCACATTTTTTGCAAAAAAAATTCCAAAAATCGTTACCATTTTTTGATTTCATGTTCTTCTTTGGATTAGTGTTTTTTTTATTTTTCTGAACTACTGTGAATCCACACACTGCATTTCGCTTCTTGGGATTTATTTCAAATTTTCACCTTTTTCCTCAAAAGTACACGGTGTACTGCTCAACCATTGACGGAGTGAACCAGACCCCTGACTGTGGGATCACACGCGACTGATGGGACGCCCAAGTTTACTTGCGCATGAGCGCCAGACCCCTGATCGGCGTGAGTATTTTTTTTTGAGGAATCTTGCCCACTTTATTCATTGGTAATAATGTTCATAGGTACATGGTTCGTGGGCGCCAGAACCCTGTTAGGATAATTGGACTCCGCATACGATCCTAGCGGGCCGTGGTGCAAAACTTTTTCTTGAAAAAAGACATCGTTCGTCTAGCGTCATGGACGTCTTACGCTAGCTACTGCTGGAAAAAAACAATTGACAAATAGACCGCTTCATTGTTGCCTAGTGAAAAATTGTTGACCGGTTCACCATTGACCAGTGACCAGTTCATCCTTAACCAACATAAATACAAAAAGGCTGTGCGGTCTGAAGAAGGAATAAAATTTGAAATGGGCCGAGACAAAATGAAGGAGGGAGTGTGCGCCGGTTTACAGTTTGCACTAAACCGACGCCGCATGACGGGGTGTGAGCTCAAATTGAGTAGTCTCTTTATTTTTTTCCTTTCTTTTCTATAACTGAATATTTTCTATAATTGAATGTATTCTAGTATAAGTAAAGAAATTCTCAACCTGGCTCATGCCCATTAGCTTCACCTGAGAGATGGGAATACAAAGGCCGAACGTAAGCCTACTTACAGATATTGGGCTTCGGTACTGTCCATCAGTTTTGTTCTTTATAATTTTATAAAAAATATATTTATTCATTATTTTTATATAACCAACATTAAAACAATAGAGTGAAACATTTTTCACGTAATGCAAAAGAGACGCATACAGAAAATATTCATGTATGTTTTAAAAAATATGTTTTGTTGACAACATAATTTTTCAAGTGTTGTATTTGAATATGTGTTCATATTTCCTCAGTCATATGTTCACTTTTTGGAAACTAAATATTCTTTTGTACCAAAATCAATGTATGTGATTGTAGTTCATGTGTTTTTTCAATGTTCTTGTACGTGAAAAATGCAATTTCAATTATTTTTAAGATGTTCACATTTCTCAAGAAAACAAATCCATGTGCCATGTATAGAAAACCACGTGACGCAATACCGAAAAGATAGAGAAACATAGAAATAGTAGACTAAATGGTAAATAAAAATTTACAAACAAAGAATAAAAAAAGGAAAAAAGAAAGAGAAAACATTCTATTATTTAAAATAAAGATAAAACATTCAACAAAACAAAGAGAAAGATAAAGAATCAAAAAGGAATTATTTAATAAAAAGACAACTCGCAGTGGTAAAGCCCACGCACGAGTGCCTGTAGGGGAGCACTGTCTCTGACTTGGGGAGCTCCTATTCGGCGCATCGAGCGCCAGAGAGCTTCCCTGGCGCTCACGTGCCGGCGCTGGTGAGCCAGCCAATGTACACGTTCACATTGGAGAAAACAAATCCGAAAAAAAACCCAGAAAAAATCGTAAAAAAACGACAAAAAACGTGAATTTTGGAAAGTCCACGGATTTAAAAAAAAAGATAATTGAATTTAAAAAAAGTGCATCAATTTTTTAAAAAGGACCATTGAATTTAAAAAACAAATCATCAAACGTTGTAAAATGTTTATCGATTTTGAAAAAAGGTTAATCGAATTTGAAACAAAATTTATCGATTTTGTAGAACTTTCTATAAAATTCATCGATTTTGAAAAAAGTTCATCAAATTTTGTAATAAGTTCACATATTTTAAATTTTTAATTTTTTCTTTAAAAACTTCACCGATTGTGAAAATAGTTCACGAAATTTATGTAAAGGTAAAACAAAAAACGAAAAGGAAATAAAAGAGTTTTTAGTTTAAACAGAAAAGAAAAAAATAGGTAGACAGGTTTCAAGCGCCAGTTTGCAAAATGCACAGTAACGGACACCTGAAGCACCAAATAGGATATGCCTCTAATTTGCAATAGTCAATGCAAAGGGTTTATGCCTCACATAATTAAACAAAAGTACTTAATTTACATGTCACCCTCTATACGACACATAATTAACACTATTTCACCAAAAAACTAAACCCTTGACAACCACGTATACTGAAGACGTACTTAACATACAATAGTTAACAACCAACATCTTAGGAAAGCAGTGCCAACAACCAAAACTATTTGGAACCTGCTTGATCACGGGATGTCATCAATAAACCTGAAAGCCCCTTGACCAATGGAAGAGCATTAACATAACCTTGTATCCATTTATCCAAAATAGACGGATCGTCATTATTTGCCTCCACCCAATAAGAAGAATGCATAAATCTGTAGGGGGGCTAGACTTGTTCTGACCAGCGCAAGTGTGATTTCCGTGGCCCAAAAATTTATGGTAGTCCAAATGGCCTAGAAACCTAAGTGATGATTTCCGTGGAGAATGAAAGATGTAGAAGGTGCTTGATATGCTCAATTTCCTCGTATAGACATGAGTAGGTTGGTGAGTGATGGCCTGCAAGTGTAGAGGACTTTTGCAATTCGTGATAAGTAGAGTTTTGCCGAAGCAATATGGAGCGATGCACAAGCAACTACCAATCGTGCAACTATGTTGTAACTGACGTGTCTATGTTCACACACGGAGCATTACTTGAAAATAGTCTATTCTATCGGCTGCTAGGAAAACAATATGAAAAGAGTTTTAACTAAACTACAAACTAGAACACAAAACAAACTAAACTATAACATAGTAAGAGAGTTTTGTAAGTGTAGTATTGACTAGAGTGAAAGGCGGTGTCTAGGCTTTCGGTCTCACTGGTACTAGATGGGCGACTAAGTGGCAGCGACATACGTACTAGTATTATGAGCAGTGCTCCCGCGATTACTAAGCGATCTGCTATGGTTTTCATCCACAGACTGTCACTCACAACGTTCCCAAGGATATGTGGTTTCATCCATCTATACCGTGTATGTGCAAGTGATAAAAAGATCATATGAAAGGACACCTCCGAAGATAACATTACATGCAACACAAAAGAGAGTAAACACTAGATGATGCCACAAAGACTAATATTGCATACTAGATCATACCTCAACCTAGAACCGAACCAATCACTCGAACTTAGATGAATATGGACACAAAGAGGAATCTTCGTTGATGCCATCAACATGTTCAACCTTACAAATTACAGGCGTGAGGATGGAGATGGGTGCCGGTGCGCACGGCCTAGGGCCGTTGCCCGGTGGTGTTGGTGGTGGTGATGGCTCCTCCTTCTCTTCCTCTTGGCGCCCTTTGTGACGATGGAGATGGAGCTATGGAATTAGAGGCCTCCCCCAAGGGAGAGCCTCCTGGCGGATGCCTAGAGTTGTGATGTGATGTGGATGATTGATTGCCGGTGGCTACAGTTGAAGGTGTTTATATTGGAGGCCTCCTCGGGTCTCCTCCGTTAATGTAGATCCTCCACCTTCATCCAAGGGCTATAGGGGAGCAAAATCCTCTCCCGAAACCTTACTTGACTGCCCAGGATCACATAGTAACAAACAGGGATGAAATCTATGAAGAACCCCGTTTGATCTGAGCCGTTTTTGGATTTTCTGGGTGCGATACGACCACTTCGGTCGTATCGTGCACCATCGAACACTCTAGACTCCTTCGGTAAAACGGCCATCATTTCTTTATACAAACTCGGATTTTGGCATTCTTGGGATCTTTGGAATCGTGTGAGGAATTTCGGTGAACCTGTGGTATTATATACTGATTTGGTCACTTTGAAGAAAAAAATGACATTTTCGACATTCGAAATGCCTAAGTCTGGTGCGTGGAAGTCCTTCATATTGAATCCATACTTAGCCTTTTGATCGTGCTTGGTCCTAGGTTTCTCAAAAACACATGTAGACACGAAAAAACAAATAATACTAGTAAAAACTAAATAAACACACAAATATGCAAGCTCACAATGAAAAGAGTCAAAACTGGAAGTCGTGCATAATGGACATTTACTTGGTTCAATGGGACATGACACATGGAGATAATATGCAACAAATGGACTCTAAAAATGCGTAAACTATAGAGCCATCAACCTTCCCACCCTTGAACATTGATTTTCCTCGAGTAAGATGGTTGGCTATCTAAGCTCATTGTTGCTAACTATAAAGCTTACACTGAAAACCAAAGTCCAAAAGTGATATCCATGTTCTATGTGCAAGCATGCAAAAGTTAACTAGCAAGGGACTAATACATGTTATTCTATTAGGTCCATTGCCATAGAGGTCAAGAAATAGGAAATATTTTTGTGAAGTTCAAATTCCCATTGCCAAAGGTTTAGATATAATGTAAAAAGTATGTTAGGAACAAAGCAATATTCGTCATAGACAAAAGAAATTATGTATTAGTGATCACTTCAAAAACACCAACCCAAGGCATACCAAGTACAATAGTAAGATCATTTTCAATGTTGGTCAACCGCTCAACTACCTATGCAGAGCTGAGCATAAATCTAGGCCTTGCACTTATTGGGAAAATAGAATAATGATTGGAGTTTGAGAAGTCAAAAACATAAAAGCCTTGAATCAATATAGTTGAACATTAGGCAATGGAGTAGGAATCGCCATGCAACTAGGATGCACATAGAGATATGAATATGTGAAAGTTCTCCCATGTACTAAGTGGGGGTGCATCCAACATGCTTGCTGATGAAGACCTCGAGCATTTAAGAAAGCTCGTCATTGAAATATGCAGGCTAAGTTCTATAATGTAGGTTCTCCACTAGTATATAACATAAATCTCATGAAATATTCTACTTTACAATGCATCAAATGGTGCCACTTTGAAGCACTATGTGTATACTAAAAATTGATAATGGTATTGCTCCTTCTGTCTCACACATTTTTATTTTTTGTGGCACCTCTATGGTGCATCTTTTGTTTGGTCATTTTGTTATAGAAGTCACACCTTACAAGAATGAACAATACACTTTCTATTGGCACACTTCAATTGGGTGTAATCATAACTCAAACTAAATACATGAGAAACTCTGTATGAATTCCTTTCTCAGTGTATCAGGATGTGCAATGATTCGGGGTAGCATAGACACAAAAGAGGACAAGCCATAAAGATGCCATGCTAGCCATACTATGATTACCAAAGACAAATCACAATAAAGAACATGTCTCTAGTCATGTAATGTAATGTAATGATGATGACATTGCATAGTTGATGGCTCTATATTTTACACATTTTTAGAGCTATATTTTTGCATATCATGTTACATTGAGAAAAGTACATATCCATTATGCATGATTTCCGATTTCCATTCTTTTCATTGTGTGCATTGCATAGTTTGCGTTTTTATTTAGTTGTTATTAGTTTTCTTTGTTTTGTTGTGTTTACAAGTGTTTTTGAGCAACCTACTACCAAACATGATGAATGCCAAAGATAGGTTCAGTACGAAGGACTTCCACGCACCACACTTAGGCATTTGGAATGTAAAAAATGGCATTTTTCAAAGTTCTTCAAATCATGATCTAATATCACAAGTGCATCATCGTCGTCCATACGATTCCAGCATGCCCAAGAACGACAAAATCCGAGTTCGTATGAAGAAATGATGACCATTATACCGAAGGAGTCCAGAGCGTTCGATGGCGCACAGTCCGAGCGAGCCGCTCATACCAGTGCTCGTACCAGGCCAAACAATCCTGAAAATTGCCGGATCAGATGGTATTATTCACTGATTTTGTCCCGGTTTGTTCCCACAACTTCCAAGAAAGGTTTTGGTAGATGATTACTCTCATCTAGAACCATCGGATCAAAAGATACATCTACGGAGTAGGCTTTGGGAGAGCTCTTATATATACACAATCGTCGTTCATCTAAGAGCAATATCAAGAGGAAGGGGAGGAGGCTCCGCCATTGCTGCTCCAACTCCAGATCTATAGTAGAAGGAACAAGATCAATAGGAAGAAGAGGAGGCTCTGTCATCACGCGTGCGCATTGGCCTTTGGGCCGGTGTTATCTCCATTACATTACCTCAACGAGTGCCGCCTCCATCACCACCGCCGCTGGCATCATCTCCACCACCATCACCATCGGTGCCGCCTCCACCAACACCTTCATGCCCTCTCCCTTCACCGGCTTCATGCCGGCTTGTAATTTGACCCTCTCTTTTATGTTTCCCTTTTACATGTTTGAGGTCGTACTTGTTCTCGGGGATATGGATGAAATCTATATGAAATTCCTTCAAACGGTCCAATATCTTCTATTTATGTACGAGTTAGTAGCCTTCACGAATGTTGTGAGGAGGCCTCGCTTGCATTGCCTCCATGGTTGGCCGTGAAGCATATTATTGCCACTGTTTAGGTTGGGATGTTGAGATAATTCGAGGTGACAGTAAAAACCTCTCCACCCCGCCTTCACAACCGGTAGGGGAGTAATAGTAAATCCACTAGTTTGTTGTGTTCACGGGGAAACCCTTAATTATTCGGAGTGAAAACCAGCATGGCGAAACTACGATAGTGGCGTATGTGATATGGACTCTACTTCAAGTACAAAGGAACCACCTGCTTAGGCGCATAAAGAGTGTCTTAGAGATACGACAGCGAGCTATGCTTCACACTTGTTGCGTGGCTCATATTAGTAGTGCTGACTTCGGAACCCCCGAGAACGCTTTATTACTCAAGCACCACCCTTACTAACTTAGTAGCTTTTTAATTCATGGTTTAACCTTTTCGTTTGTATTTTAATTGAACTCCTTTTTATTATATTTCCCTAGCAACTTATAGAGTAGACTATTTTCAAACTCTGGTTTGGGTGCATATGGAACTACATCGGTGACAACATAGTTTTTGGGTTAGTAGTGTCTTCCTTTTCGCTCCAGTGGGTTCAACACTCTACTTATCACGAAAGTACTAGAACACCTTGTGCTCAAGCATTTTCTGACGCCATTGCGGAGTTGAATAGCGCTTGGTCACTACCTACCCACTCGCATATAACTTAATTTCTTTATTGCTATTTATCCGAAAGTGCATAGGAGCTCTCGGGTGCTACGCCACCCTATATTTAAAAATAATTTAGTAATTCAAAAAAAATCTTGGAACTTTTTATGGAATCAAACATGACCAAGTATTGCACTCACATAAAAAGATTAAACAGGGAATGACCTCTGTTGCATCCGGGATCAAAGATTTCCCCTAAAATGCTAGATAACGGTACTATTCATGATATATTGTGGTCATAAATTTGTTTTGTTTTGCCCTGAAATCAACGGGAATAATTCCTTGGCTAAACTTTTTATACTAGTACATTATGTAGTCATATTGGATTCTAAAAACGTTCTGGGATTTTTTTTACCCTTTTTTAAATTTCTAAATTATTTTTGAATATAGGGGGTGGAGCATCCGAGTGCTCCTAATACTCTCCCACTATTTATCTTACTATTTTTCTCTTAACCCAAAAACACATACAAAATCTATTGTTTGGAGAAGTCAACAAAAACCGAAGTTATTGTGATGGAACAAATCAATGGAAGAGGAAGGGTGTATACGAACAATACCGACGTTCCAGCAATTGAATTGTGGTGAGTGAACATTTTTATTGCTTTTTGTACCGATGACAACTTACTTAAGGGATCTTATTCAATCCATAGGT
>CBMN010754785.1:0-10868 GCA_000582825.1 Hordeum pubiflorum
AATCACGACATCTTGCATTGTGGGAGTGCGTGAGGAGAATACGGTGGCCTTAGTGACTTCTTGAGGAGCATTGTGCCTCCACACCGATCCAATGGAGATGTACCTTCTCCTAAAGGGAGGGAACTTCGATAACACATCCTCATCTCCATCGACTCCACTTGTGGTTAATTCTTACCTTTACTTTGTGCAAGCTTTATTGTGTTTGTATCTTGTGCTTGCTATTATTGTTTTTGAGCTCATCATATAGGTTGTCCACCTAGTTGCATTTCTAGACAACCTATTTTCTTGCTAACCCTAATTTGTTAAAAAGAGTTAAAAATTGGTAGTTGCCTATTCATCCCCCCTCTAGTCAACCATATCGATCCTTTCAGATGCCCTCGAGCATACGTGGAATGGGATACGGTTCTTTCAATGACATCAACGACATATAGTGTTGGCGAAGGGATGGTGCTTCTGTGAGTCCCGACCGTTCCTAGTGTGGTGTTGGCCTTTTGGGTTGTATCTTTTTCATATGTGGTTGCGTCCTACAACATTCGTCTTGCGGTGTGGTTGAGCCGTGATTGGCATCGGTGCTCATGGGTAGTTCGACATGTGTGTTGGGTGTTCTTGTGATCGCTCCTTACAACCTAGCCATTGATGTAAATTCGGGTTCTAGGTGAACCTCTTTGCCTGCCAATGGTATGACGTCCTTCAAACAGGTGGCAGGGCCCTTTTTAGAGGGCCTTCTGGATGACGCTGGGTCCAACTGTGACTATTCATGGGTATGGACAAGGGCACAATCCATACAATGTGGTGCCTACTCATGAATGAATAAAAAGAGTGCTTAGGCGCTAGGCGATAGTAGAACGCCTAGTGCTTAGTCATCGTATGTGTGCGCTTAAGCACATGCTTAGGTGAGATAGGCACAGTGGCAAAACACACAATTAAGATCATCTATGATTGGAACCCTCAAATCCTCCTGAAAAAGCGGACAACCCGGTCATTGCCTGGAAATTGTCCGCATATGCCCAGGCTGTCCCTGAACCCTCATATCCTCCCATGAGGGCGTCCGGGACACTCCACCACGTAGGATTTGACCCACCCGGACTAGTTTCTCTCTTTGATTATTTTATTTTTTCTTTCTCTTTCTCTTTCTCCATCCCCATTAATCATATGCATGCGATCTAACATATAGGGGAATAGTGGGGGCATAGTTGCAATGAAGGAACACATAAGGGTTTGACGCGGACACACTCAGACAACATCCAGACGCGTCCGCAGACGTTCAGAGGGTCAAATTAGCCTAGTCCGGTTGTAGCTGCTCTAATGCATAGCACTTTCTTTTCCTTATCTCCCCCCATGATCTTAGGACGCGTTTGGTTACATGCACCATTTTTGCCCTTTTGCATACTTGGCCAAGTTAGGCCCGACTGAGCATATGTAGGCTAAAAATCAACATCTGTATGTTGATTGGTTGCCTGCATTGCATCAAGGCCCAGCTGGGTGCTTGT
Organism: Hordeum pubiflorum; assembly: GCA_000582825.1. Taxonomy (NCBI): domain Eukaryota; kingdom Viridiplantae; phylum Streptophyta; class Magnoliopsida; order Poales; family Poaceae; genus Hordeum; species Hordeum pubiflorum. The sequence goes on from CBMN010754785.1 coordinate 1,491, forward strand.
TGTTTGGTTGCCTGTGTTTGTGCTTCGGGTTTGAGCAGATGCAAAGCACATCTGTTTGGTTGTGTGCAAGCACTTGATCTGCTCATCCCTTTCAAATGTGGTGGACTTACCACCCATTTGTGAGCACACAACACACACAACACACACATATCATCAGCAACAAGATCAAAGAAAGAACAAACCGAGAACAAACCAAGTAGTACTAGGCATAGGTTATAAAATAGCAGGGCATTCCATGCCCCTGCTGGACCCCAGGGTGCTGCTCCCTGGGCAAAATATGAACATGTTCACAACAAAAGAGTCGACCGGGCTTCAGTTCAAACCTACACTACTTAAGTTCAAACCTACACTACTTAAGTTCAGACAAGCTATATAGGATGAGCGATGTCACCGACGTAGCTGTGCTTAGAGCACTGGACCCTGCAGATGTTGGAGCTGTTGGCGTTGACGATCTGCACCTTGAGTCTGAGGCCGTAGAGCCTGAAGACTACAAGGTCGCTGGGGACAATCTTGTGCCGGGAGCAGAAGTACTCCCAAACACGCCCCAGCACCTTGTGCCCCTTGAAGTACTGCACCTGGACCTAGAACTCGCACCACCTGTTGGCGGAGAGGCTGACGACGCGAGGAGGGCCGGTGACCGGCCATTGATCACCGACCTGAATTTAGGCGGGATGATGAGCATGTCGATGTCCTCATGGTCCCTGATCTGCACTTAAAACCTGATAGGTTCCCGTGCACCCTCCTCGTGGCCGGTCCTTGACCTCTTGCCAGCGCCCAGTGGCATCCTCATGTAGTCCACCCTACCAGGGAGAACCACCCTCTTCAGCCACCAATTCTGGGGATGAGGTCCTCCGCCCCTTCTGCACCTGCGACGACCTGCGCACCACCGCCGGCTCTGTCCCACTCCGTCTTCATTATCTTGTCAGCAAGATGGACATCAGTTAGCACAACTTACAGTGATCAGTACTAACACATGATCACTACTAACAATGAGATAGCAATGATCAATGCTAGCACTGATCAAAAGCTAAGAATGATCAGTGTTAACAGTGATCAAAGCACCCTGATCAGAGCTAGCAATGATCAGATCAAGCCAGCACAGACATGTCCTACTTGCACCTACTATTTTTGGCATTCAGTTATGTCCTACTTGCATGCCACACGCACTCACGTACCCTAGCAACAAGAGCAAGAGGAGCACTAAGAACTAACAACAACAGCAAAAACAGGAGAAAGAGGAGCACTAAGAAGTAACAAACACTAGTAACAACACTAGGACTAACAGTGTGGCAGGAAGAACTAACAATGTGTCACTACAAAGTAACAATGTGGCAGTAGAAAGTAACAATGTGCCACCAAACGATGCAAAGTAACACTGCATTATGAACAATCTAGCCATGTGGGATGAACAAAGTACGCATGCACTCTGGTTCATCCCCAAAATTGTGGATTCTTATTGAATCAGGTCGAATCAGATTGAATCCAGTCGAATCGGATCGAATCTACTGTCCTAGAACACAAGCAGAACTACCCTAAGACCCCTAAGTACGGAGCAAAGGGGGATTTGAGAGCTTACAGTGGGGGGTTACCGGCGTAGCGTACGCCGGCCGTGGAGAAAAACCCGGCGGGAAGAGGGGTGCTGGCGCCGCCGATCAAGAGGACCCAACCATTCCGAGGGTGCGGCCATGGACCTCGTCCTGCGCCGGCTCGAAGATGACGCCGACGTCCTGGAGCTCCCCTCCCCTTGCACCGGACGCAAAGGAGAAAACCCTTGTATGAGGGGTAAAAACACCCCCATAAGAGGGGCCGGCAACGAACGGCGCCGGCGGGTATTGGATCCCCGCCAGGTTTCCACTAAAGGAGTAGACGATCGGCTCCGGTGGTGGAGCCGGAGCGACCGGCGCCGGCGCTGCATTGGCCCGGGGCGGCGACATGGTGCAGAAAGGGGAGGGGCTCGCAGTGCCGCCGCTAGATCTACTCTGGCTGAGGAGAGGCCGGCGACCCATCTCTCTTGGATGGGATTGCTATCCGCGATGCCCGGAGTGGCTGGGGCCTTGCGAGATGGCAGCGTTGCCATCGGAAAAACCGAAGGGGCGGTGAGAGGTGAGAGAGAGGGAGTGGGTGTGAACTGGCGAGGGAGGTGACGAGAGGAGGCATGGGGAGTTGTGAGCCGTCGCGTCATCTCCCGCCCTTCCCCACGCGTGCGGGCGGTCGTCACGCGTGGCTCGCTCGAGCCTGGCTTGCAAAAAACGGCCGATTCGGCCGTTCCTCCAGAGCGAGGCCCGGGCCTGCTTTAAGTTCCGTGCGGGCCAATTTTTGCATGCGACCCAAGTAACCAAACATCCCAAAAACATCACGCGCGGGCCTGATTGGGCTTAATGCAGGCAACCAAACGCGTCCTTAGCTTCCTTGCTGGTGATATCTACAACAGTGGTGATGATCCCGATGTTTCAGGTTATGTTTTTTTTTTGGCTTATTTTCTTTTGCCTGTAAGCACTTTGTATTTGCCGTGGATTAATTAATTAAAATCTGGACTATGCATGCAGTAAAAAACCCGAAAGAGATCAAACAAAGCCTCACAATGAGTGAATTCATTTTCTTTTGGGATCATATACTCTCTCCTGTCCAAAATAATTGTCACAACTTTGAACTATAAGGTTAGTTATGAATTCTGTTGTGACAACTTGGTTACTGCTTAAATCGTGTACATGTACAATGCTTGATATTTATTACACACTGTAGACTGATGAAGCTCGGCTCCAAATTCAATCATTAACTGAGAACAACCCTAGGGGTAGCTAGATAGCTAGACTTGATTAGTAAGAAACTCACTTAATTCCTTAGGCATAACTGCTGGAACATGATGCATGCCAATGACCTAACTTGTATCTGATGGGTTCCTCACTAATGATTGCCAATTATACCGCCGCGCTTTTGATTATGAGATGGAAGCAATTAACAAATGATTAATTGGTTAACAGGAGCAATCGCATACCCCGCCTGTGCTAGCTTACTGATCGCCACGGGTGTGAGTGTCTACATATCGTCGGCTTCTTTATGATTGTGCTGCTTGCTTAGGCAAAGCTTCGGATTAAGAATAATTAAGCTCGCATATATGCATGAGAGTGCATGATACTCTAAACCGGAAGCACTGGCGATTAATTGCTTGTTTTTATTTTAAGCAGAGCTTTAGTGATTAAGATTATGTACTATCGACATTAGTACTTATATAAGCGTATTTTGTTAGACTTTGATGTTTTTTTACCTATCATTTGATATTCCTTATTTTCCTATTAGTTTTATTAGTCCTGACATGAATTACAAAGCAACATGCGTACGTAGTATTACTCAGCATGTGCTTTTGTCCTTTGCATGATGACAGGCCGCGCTAGCGATCGAGTACATGCATGCATACAAGTTGCTTTTCAAGAAAAAAAAATATGTGTGTGAACGTTGGCTAAAGAATTTGCTTTATGTTTTTCAGGTCCATATCTGTACGCATACATAAATGTATGTACATAAGATAGCATAGGTATTCATACAAACTCTTCAGGTAGCTAGTCGATCGTACCAAGCAGCAACTATTTGCGAATGGCGATGAGATGAGGGGGCACTGTTGTAGATATTCCTACGAGTAGTGGCAATGTCACCCTCACACTTTTGCTTGTACTGCCAATTAATCTCAATTTGTCCTTATTTATCTGTTTACCCTCTCTCTCCTCCCTCCCTCCCCTCCACCCCCACCCTTTTGCAACGCCTCCACATTATTCCTTCAACTATCTCTCGCTGCTCAATACTGGCTCCTTGCTTTTCCATATTTTCTTGCCTACACACCTCAACTTTCCCTTGCTGCAGTCGTTGTAGGAGGAGGAGCTGTTCTCTATATCTCCCCCCCACTCCCACAGATCACTGCTGCCAGAGAGAGGGCTGTCCTGCCTGATCATGTGCTAGCTCCTCCTCCTACAATTCTTTGATTCACTGCCAAGGAGACAAGAACCACTCCTCCTGTTTGCTTGCCTGTTTTTCCATTCAAAATTTCTCTCCTCTGCCATGTTGTGAAGCTTGTGAATCTTGAAAGAAACAGGCGGCAACAAGGAGAGGAAATTTCTCCCAAATATTTTCTTTGCCCATCTTCATCAGATCATCAGATCTATATCCTCCTCTCCGGCCGCTAGTTGACCCCAAAGAGGTAAAGGATGAGCAGGGTCTTTTGCTAGCTCGCTAGCTAGATGCACCTCAGAGAAATTTGAGAAGAAAGGAAAATTTTGCAGCCTGTCCTTCTCTTGCTACTATTATATTGTTCATGCTTCTTGAGATTTGAGCAAACATCATGCTATTTTTACTTGGAAATCTGTGCTTCTTGTGCCATATCATCATACATGCACGCATATGCTTTCATACAGCTAGTGGATCAGGCTCTACATGCATTTGTTTTCATTGGTTTTTTTTAGCAGTCATATGTCAAATCATTCCCACTGCTACGAATGAATCTACAGTTTCTCTGTGCCTCCTTGTTGTGAAGTTGAAAAAAGAAGGAAAAAGATACAACTATTTTCCCCATTTCTTGCATCCAAAGCTCGCAAATATCAGATCAGAAACCCTAATCTCCTCCTTCTACCTTCCCAGAACGATCCTCACTCCAAGAAAACCCTAACCCTAGAAGTAGTTAGCATTCGGAAGAAACGAATGTTTTTTCTCGGGAAAATGACTAACCATTTGACAGCTCTCTTAAATTCCCATATATACGCAGGTCGCCGGCAATGGCATCCCCATCGAGCACCGGCAACTCCATCGTCTCCGTGGTGGTTGCAGCGGCGACGACACCGGGGGCCGGGGCGCCGTGCGCTGCATGCAAGTTCCTGCGGCGTAAGTGCCTCCCTGGCTGCGTCTTCGCGCCCTACTTCCCGCCGGAGGAGCCGCAGAAGTTCGCCAACGTGCACAAGGTGTTCGGCGCCAGCAACGTGACCAAGCTGCTCAACGAGCTGCCGCCGCACCAGCGGGAAGACGCCGTGAGCTCGCTGGCCTACGAGGCGGAGGCGCGGGTCAAGGACCCCGTCTACGGCTGCGTCGGCGCCATCTCCGTGCTCCAGCGCCAGGTCCACCGCCTCCAGAAGGAGCTCGACGCCGCGCACACCGAGCTCCTCCGCTACGCCTGCGGCGAGCTCGGCAGCATCCCCACCGCGCTCCCCGTTGTCACGGCCGGCGTCCCCAGCGGCAGGCTCTCATCCGCCGTAATGCCGTGCCCCGGCCAGCTCGCCGGCGGCATGTACAGCGGCGGCAGTGGCGGTGGCTTCCGGAGGCTCGGGCTTGTGGACGCGATAGTACCGCAGCCCCCTCTTTCCGACGGCTGCTACTACAATATGCGGAGTAACAACAACGCTGGAGGCAGCGTCGCTGCCGACGTGGCGCCCGTTCAGATCCCCTACGCCTCCATGGCGAATTGGGCCGTGAACGCCATTAGCACCATCACCACCACCTCAGGATCAGAGAGCATTGGGATGGATCACAAGGAAGGAGGCGACAGCAGCATGTGAACTGACGCGCCCAACCAACAGTGAGTGGCCCGTTTGAGTAAATTGTTGCACTGTAATCATGCATGTATATATGCTAGCTTCATGAGTCATCTAATGCTGCATTCTTGCCTTGTGCAGTGCATGCGGATTACCTCTCCTACTCTCAAGATCGATGGATGTGGAGAATGATATGCGCTTTGGCCGGCCTTGACGCTCAAGGAAGGAAGCTTCAGGGAGACTGATGGGATCGAGCTAGCTCATTCCCAGGTTAATTAAGCTAAGAAGCAATCTATCTATGAATCTATCTATATATAGCCAACATGAATTATATATGTCAGTGTCTCCCTTTTTGCATGTTGTGCAAGCCATACTTTGGGTCGACTTTGGAGTTCTATATGTAATCGAATCGAGATCTAGCTTGATCTCTCTTCTTTTCATGATTAATCGATCCGTTTCGCAGGATCCATGCATCAGTCAATCAGTCATTAGTACGCATAGCATGCTCGCTCATCACCTTTAGGCGGCCAAATAGACAATGCACTCAGCACATAGATTTGTGAAAAGATCATGCTTGCACGCATCAGGGACTGAGGAGTCCTGAGCTAATGTGGGTTAATTGGGGCTAATTAAAGGCTACATGATCTGCATCTGATATCATATGTCATAGGCACCAGTGGCCTATGCTTGCATATATGCTCCAGATATATCATCTTGAGATGCTTAATAGTAAGGGACGAAGTTTAAAACAGTTTTTTTATGGAGGGCATCACATCATTTGTTTTGCAGACATTCTTCCGTTCCATGTTAGTAAACTGTAAAGCCATGTGAAAAGCAGTATTCTCGGCACTATTCTTATAGGTCCCAGATCTTTTTATGGATCTCACTGTTGTGTGCATTGTACATGTATTTATTCGATCATCTAGATTTCTCTTTCTGGGGGATTAACTGGGGTTTTCTTTGGGCATTTGATTTGCTACTTTTCATGCTTACGTGTTGCTCTGAGATGAGGTCTGTGATCTTTTGGTGTTGAATTTGTTTATTCCTTCACAAGTTTGAATTCACTATGTGCTTGTTGGTTTTGTGTTGAAATTTGTGCAGTTTTTTATGACCCCTCCTATAAAAGCTTAATTAACAGGAGAGGCTTCTACTTGGTATAAATTTGAAACAAGGTTTTATGTACAAGAAAAACAAGCAATATAGGCTCCAAACTCATATAAAATTTAAACAAGGTTTATGTTCAAGAAAAACAAAGAAAGTAATACTCCCTCCGATCCATTATTCTTGTCGTGGTTTTAGTTCCAATGTGAACTAAAACTACGACAAGAATTATGGAATGGAGGGGGAAACTAATTAACTGATCAGCCCCTTTTATCATTTGAATCACTCGAAATTTAAGTATTGTATATACAACTGAAGTAAGCTAGCTTTTATTGTCCCAAGGAGTTATCTTGTATTTAGTTTAAAATAAATATCTTTGTATATATACAATATCTATAAAAAAATCACAAATTCTCATATTTTGAGTCCCAATTTGAAGCATTGATTTTTTTAAGTATGATACAATAGGACTTTTTAGCTCCTATGTGTATTTTCCCCCCTAAAAACAACATTAGAGGTTCAAATTGGAATGCAGTATTTTGTGAACTTCTAAAAAAATATAAAAAATGCCAGAATGGTTTTAACAAATTCCACATGTAGATGTAGATGTGTCCTACATATATGTAAAATTTATCAATAAATATTTTTATTTGAGCACTTCAAAATAAAAATAAATGTAAGCAACTAGTATATCTATTATAGATCCACATTTTTTTTTCTTGTTTAGCCCACAAATAAACATATTAATTCCTGAAATTTTACAGGTAACTAGAGCATGTATATGTACCTGTGAAGACAAATTCAGGATTCTAAGTAACATCAACCCATATTTAACACTGTTTTTCTATGAGTTAAAATATATTGATTTTTTTAGAAACCTTTGTCTACAAAAATGAGCAGAAAAATAGTCAATCGGCATGTTGGGTGTTAAGAGCCATGACACACCGTGTGGTGAGTAATCTTCAAATTATTCACAAAAAAAGAACGACAACACGTTTTCGCTTTTCCATAAGTACATCATAGAAAGAATTTAGAATATTCATATGGTACTAAATGCATGTAGAATTCAAAATATTTCTAAAATGAGAATCAATTGAGTTGCTTCTCGAAGAGAATGTGTTATGTTAAGTGAAGTGGTGTTTTTATTTTATTTTTTCCTTATGAGAAACATGGATTGTACTTTTTTTTATTGAGTGACGGATTTGCTCTAGTTTCAACTTCATTATGCACACGTACATGCGTTAAACATTGACCTTGTGGAAATGAAGTAGTAGTACGCCAAGCCAATGACTTGTGGCTATATTTCTTCATGCCCGGACTCTCCGGTTCACAAGTTATGAAGTGCTTAATTCCCAACCCTGAATGATTTTTCTTGACATGTCTCTCGATCACGATGGTTGCTTTCCAAACTGATTTGACGTTCTTACTTGGTGAGCTGATGTGACAAATATAACATTAACATATGGAGCTTTGCGCATGAGAAATCTTCTATAGGATCATGATTAGAGGGACCCATTAGAAGGGCCGTTCGGGTGACGGAGAGCTGAAACTTTTATGGATAAGAAGTTGCTGTAGAAAATGTGTAGTGTACAAACGCCCTTTAGACATGTATGAGTTGTTTGTAGAATACTACTCCATCTGTTCATAAATATATGTAAGATGTTTTGAATATTTCAATATGAACTACATACGAAGAAATGAGTAAATAAATACACTAAAATGTGTCTATATACCTTTGATATATAAAAGAAAATTAGAACATCATATATTTATGAACGAAGGGAGTAGCTTGTAAGACTACAAAAACATTACTACTCTGTGCGAGTTCCGAGAAAAGCTGGAAAAAATAGCTGTATAAACTATACGTGCAGCACCAGGAGATGAGTTGCATACAGAGAATTCAGACGTCGTTTTTTCCCATTCGATCAGGAAATTACTCTCACAATACTCCACATGCATATTTTTACTGCACAGCGCGCGAACACCCTTTTCTTGCGAGGCATGATGCATTGATTTCCTTGCATGCATGCACACATTGCACGGATGCACTGTTGGAGATTAGACATGTCACGTTTCCTCGTACGCGTATTCGAGTATCCTGTTCCTGCACAGCACAGAAGCAAGTACAAGTACAATACCACGTAACATGCATGTATATCTAGCTTCTCCAAGAAAGCTCCTGCTAGCTAAAAGGTGGGCATAACATGCATGGGTTTAGAGCTTGCACCAGCACCACCATCTTCCCTTTTTTTTTCCTACAAAAAGAGAGAGTATACCGCGCCTGTAACTGAATGGGGGAGAGTACGTATACCTTGTTCTGTCGTTGAAGCACGAGCGGACGTACGCTAGCTGTTGCTGTTGTTGGGACTTGACGTGACGGATCACCCACGACCAACCGAGGAAGGAAGAGCAACGAGCGAGGGAGAGCGCGCAAGCAGCAGGCAGGCAGGCTAGACGACACGCACACGCGCTTGTGTTTTCTGCCTGCCCTCACCATCAAGTCAGTGGCTCCCCGTGAGCCACCTCTCTCGAGCCCGCACCATCCATCCGTTAAGGATTTTTTTTTAAAAGTATGAGTAAATTTATAGCAAATTTGAAAACTATATGGCGCAATGCAAAAAAACCGAAAATATGTCCCCGTCGGCCTGCGGCGGGCCGAAGGGGGGTCTGTCGGCCAGCAATGGGCCGAGGGGAGGCTGTCGGCCAGCAGTGGGCCGACTAGTGGCCTGTCGGCCTCCACGCGGACGACGAGTGGGCTGTCGGCCTC
>CBMN010754795.1:0-13541 GCA_000582825.1 Hordeum pubiflorum
GACGGCGGCACTTCATTCCGAAAGTATCTTCTTATTTTTTTCTAGGTCAAAACCCATCTTATAGCAGAAGAGAGAGGCCAGGGCACCTGGGAGGTGGAGCCATTAGGGCGCGCCCAGGGGGGTGGGCGCGCCCTGTTGGCTTGGTACCAACAGGTGGTCCCCCTTTGGTATATTTTTGCTCAAGATTCCACAAAAATTATCCATGAAGTTTCAGGTCATTTGNNNNCCAGTGAATTTTCAGCCTTTTTCTTAGTTTTCAGGTCTAGAATTCCAGTTTCCGGCAATTTCACTCTTTGTGATGTACCTTGTAAATTCAAAGAGAAAATACATAAGAATTGTATCATAAAGTGGAATAATAACCAAGAACAACATAAATATCAATAGGAAATCATGATGCAAAATGGACGTATCAGCCTGACCTCGCTAAATCCGAGTGACACACCTGTGCCGTAGCTAGGCTCCGTCCCTTGTTCGTACCCCTAGTACTCATTGTCAGGATCATTGGCTCGACAATTGGCGGCCACCGTGGGGCTGCGCGTCTAGCGAATATCTGGCGCAGGTGGAATTTTCATCATCACCATGATCCTCGGCGGCGAGATCCGATTCAGAGATGAAAACCGTGCGTCTTGGGCCGCCAACGATCGCCAATGTTGTGAGAGCTGAGTGGATGAGCGTTGGCGGCGCACGCTTGAACTGAAGCACAAACGACAGCAACCCGGCTCTCCTGAAGTACGGCTCAAAGCGGCGGTCGTATCGCATCCGACAGTCCTTCGTGTGACCCCTCATACGCAATGGTGGTAGCATCTGCCAATATTTAGATGAAAATAGTCAGTAACTTACTTTTGCAAAGCCAAAAATCTGTTTCAAGAACTTGCTCTGCGATGACTCTTTTCGAACACAGGGTCAAGCATGGTGTACTTAGTGCCAATGTTCGGATCAAGAGTCCTCCTATTACAATTTCCAATTCAAGTTAATTTTTTGACAACCAAATAAGTAAAAAATATGATCCAAATTGAATAAAACTTATAATCCACACATCCATATATATATATGCATCACATTCATTCATGAACAACAATTCATCAACAACCATTCATCAACATTCATTCTAAATATAGCAATACCAAACTACAAGATGCGTTAGGGTTAACCTATATTGACACATCAAACATATATCCACACATCCATTCTAATTAAATTTAGTTAAAAATGAATTCATATATGCATATCAATCTAAACACATTCATCTTTCTAAATATATACATCCACACATATATGCATATGAATTCATTTTAAATATAGCAATACCACAAGATGAACTAGGGTTATCCACACATCCATATGTATCCATCACATCCATACACACATCAAATCTAATTAAATTTGGTTCCAAAAAGTCAAACTAAAAGATGAACTAGGGATCACCTATATCCCACAAATCCAACATATATATCCATCCATTCATCCACACATCCATACATCCAAATTTCAAGATGAACTAGGGTTCACCTAGTGCCAAAAAACCATCAAAACTAGAGCTATTTGACTAAAACTAATTGGAGGGAACGAAATAGCTTATTTCTCTCTTCGTGGAGGCATCTCGACCCGCAAGAATGACGAAGAAACAGAGAAGATCGAAGGAGGGGAAGTGTGGAGAGGAGAGAGCCGCCGCCCTCTCTATTTCTCGGGCGGTAGGAGGAAGAAGGGGGGCTGGCTTGGTGAGTGGGATCAGGTAGCCGCCCCCCTGCGACCTTTAACTATTCAAACCCTATCGCCGAGGTCGATGGTGGTATGGTATAACAACCTACTATTGGAGAACTCAGCAGTAGGACTAATGGCAGGGGCGGTCGGACCATTAAAGATGCTGACGTGGATAGGCTCCCTACCGCCAGGGGCCTCATCGGTAGGCAGTTATACCCTACCGCCATTGACCTTGGCGGTACGAAAAAGGATCAGATCGCGATTTTTTTTCATGCCGGGGTCAATGGCGGCGGTACGAAAAAGGATCAGATCGCGATTTTTTTTCATGCCGGGGTCATATCTTGCTTAAGTTTCCCAAAAACGTCAAAACAGTGAAACTGCCCACCAGGGACCGAGTGGAGAATACGCGGAGTGCGGAGGGGCGAAACGCGAAATGTGCCGCCCCCTTCTCCAAAATGTTTTCTCTCTCCTGTTAGCTTCCTTCCTCTCTCTCTTCCTCGCCATCATCCTCCCCGTCCGATCTCTCTCTCCCTCTCCCGACCCCGGCCAATCGGAGCAGCCAAATCCGCCCCAACCCGCGCCCCCCGCCGCCGGCCGCGGATCCCCGACCAGCCAAGGTATGCAGGGCCCTGCCCCCCGCTCCCGCCCGAGCTCCGTCAGATTCGCCCGCGATTGTTCCCCTCTGACGCGGGCTTCCTTCTCCCTCCCGATTTCCTCTGCAGGAGGAAGGCGGCCGCGCGCGCGGGGTTCTCGGGGGTCTGCGGGGGCTCGGGGCCACGCCCGATTCGTTCGCCTCGCCTCGCCCCCGGCGCCGGAGGGAGCGAGGGGGAGCTGCTTCTCGGTGCGCGGCGTCAGATGAGCTAGATTTCCTTCGACCTAGGATGGCGGTGGCGGCTGCCGCGGTTTGAGCCCGACCAACGCCTCCCACCCCGTTTAATTATTAGCTGCTACTCCTGCTGCTAGAGATTTTAGCCTAGCCTGCCTAGAGGTGTTGCTGTTGCTGTTGCGGCGCCATGAGCTCCGAGGCCCCTAAGTGAGTACTCATCAGTATGCCCTGCGTTGTCTGTTGCTGCTACTGTGCTAGAGACTCCCCTTCATCTGATTCGCTGCGGCGTTTGTGCGTTTGTCTGTCTGTCTGTGCCAGCAGGAACATGAGGACGGTCTACTCGAGGGAGTTCCTGATCTCGATCGGCGAGTCCGACCGCTGCAAGAACCTGCCCCCTGGCGTCAACCTGTCGCTCCTCAAGTACCGCCCGTCGCTTTGCCTCCTGTGTGTGTGTAACCGCTTTATTCAGGTGGTGACAAACGTTTATCTCTGTCTGCGAGCAGTGAGCTGCAGGAGGCGTCGTCGGTGGCGTACGAGAGGACCAACAGGGGCCAGTACACGACGCCCCTGGGAAGGTCCGACGGGTCCGGGGGTTACACTTACTCGTCGCGTGGCGGGAGCTCTGGCGGAAGGTGGGATACTCGCTCGACGGGGTCGAGTGACCGAGAAGGAGACTTGCCTGACCGCGAGTCGCTGACGCAGGGTAAGCATGCGTTCTTTTCGGGCAAGTGTTTGCTGTCAGTACTTCTTACTTTCCTTTTAGCTCTGGGAACATGCGGAAGATTAGCTAATAGTTGTTATGTTGGCGTTTTTGATATGACCACTCTGTTGGTGAAATGATAATTTGTTGCGTATCAGGAGCTTGTTACTTTACGTCTCAAAAAGGAAACCTGCAAGTTTGTGCTTGTGTGTGTGTCGACGTCGCTAATAATAGTAAACAGATGAAGCCAATTAATTACATGATCATACTGTTTATTAGTTAGCTATACTGATTTTCTCTCCTGTGCATCCTAATTTACGCACTTATTAGACATGTCAACTGCATTCTTCTTATCTGCTGTGGAATTCTTTTTATGGCTGTAGATAGGCATAATGGAACCCAATACAAACGCACTTGGCAAAAAGTAGAACATGATGGCCTGCTGGGAAGCGGTGGATTCCCTAGACCTTCAGGATATGCAGGGCCGCTGGCGGCCAAGGATCGTGGGAATGTGCCTCAGCCAAACAGGACAGCTGAGCGCTATCAGCCACCACGCCCTTACAAGGTCTGAGCTTGCACGCGTGTCTCCATCTTTCTTTATATTGTGGATCAACTACAATTGTTTAGTGAATACATTACACACCAATGACAGGCTGGACCTCTTTCACGAAAAGATGTTGACTCAATGAATGATGAAACATTTGGGTCTTTTGAATGCTCAAATGATGATAGAGCAGAAGAAGAAAAGAAACGAAGGGGTCAGTATTTATTACTGCCACATATAATGTATGTTGTTTCTGCTGTAGTCATCTACAATATCTGATGCTGCCCTTCTGTGCAGCATCATTTGAATTGATGAGGAAAGAGCAACATAAATCTCTGCAAGAAAAGAAGAGTGGTCCTGGTGATGATATCATGACAATGTTACAGAATTCTACTGAAAACTTAGGTTCCGCAACTAACAGTGGGAAGCCAGATGGAATAGTGCCCTCAGTTTATCAAGATACCACTAAAACATCTTCAGTTCTACCAGCTCCTGCGGCGAGGCCACTTGTCCCGCCTGGTTTCTCAAATGCAGTTGTGGAGAAAAAGGTTCAGTCCCAGTCGTCCAACATTGCACTTGAACCAAAGGTGCACAGCTTGACATTGTTTCAGTAATATTGTTAGATGCCAGCAAATGCATGCAATTATCATCTAAGTACCAGCTCTGTACCATGTAGTTGCCCAAGATCTGGTATTAAAAATTAGTTTACTAAACCATCAGATCTTCTCTGTGATCAAAATCGGTCTAAAAAATCTATTTACTGTTGCTGACAGTTTTTACCATCTCTTTAAATCTTTTACTGACATGAGTGTGTAACACCAGGTGAAAAGCAGTTACTTTATAGTTTATGATACTCATGCACTATGAGATATTGTTCTGATTTCCACAATTACTAGATTGATGTGTTCATCAATATAAAGGGAATAGCACTCTTCGGATTCTAGTTGCCATCTCTGTAGCAAAACATGTTAACAATATACTATCCGCCAAGGCCATACTGTTCCTCAATTGTGTTTGCTCTTTTTAGGCTCACGTTCCTGCTAGAGAGGATAAGTTACCAACTATTGTGCAATTTAGTAGCCAAGTAGAGGGAAACCAGTCAGCAACAGACATCACTGCAAGCAACAAAAAGGAGAAGGGCATTTCTGACAACATTGGTGTACATCAAAAGCACACACTTCCATCTGGAGGTGTTAGCTCTTCAACTGAATTGTTTTCTAAAATTCTGAAAGGAACTGAAGATTGGGAAGCTGATGCAATGGATAAGTACTCCATTGAGAAACAAGGCATGTCAAAAAATGGTGGTTCAGTTGGGATGGACAATTCAATATCAATCTTGGAAGAGTTCTTTGGCAACGCATTGTCAAAAGGTGGTGGCACTTTACCGACATATGTTGAGGTAATATGCCAACAAATCCTTGTTTTATTGTGCTCAATCTTCATTTCTGACATGTGCGGTTGTCTTGTGTGTATTTGGTCATCGCTGTATATAAGCATTAAATACTCCCGTATTACTATTTAAGACCATTTTGCACGGTTATGACCTGTGATATGGACCAACCTTATCTTCTGAATTTAAATGTTCTGTTGGCTGAATTTGCACCTCTGCAATTTTATATCTGATTTTATGCTGTTCATGTCATCATATAATGGCAATAGGTCTTGCTCAAATATGATATATTTTTGTGTGCCAATTCAATGATTTATGTTTCTGGGGATCGATGGCTGTTGAGACATTTTGTATCAAATTATGATAGTTATCTACATGTAGTCTTGAACGTTGATAGCTGATGGTGATATAAACTTCTTAGACCTTTTACTTCTTTAGAAGCATCATAACCATAGCTTAACCTGTTATCCGCTCGTGCTTAAAAGTAGCATTTGGAGGTCACAGTGCAGAAGTGAGAGTATTCCTGGTTACTGTCACGTTGCTGCAAGGTTCTCCAGTAAGAAGGAAGTTACTACTTTGTTGGGGATTCAGATATCTATTAACTGCCGTGTGTTTATTCTGTCTCCGCTGTCTTTTTTCAGAGTCAACAGCTGAATACGGGTGCTGATACGATGGCCTCTTCTGTACCAGAATCATCCAAATTTGCTCGCTGGTTTCGTAATGAAGGTAATCCTGTTTCGTAATTGTGTCATGTGCTATGTGTCAGTCAATAGAAGTAGAATAGTCATGCCACAAAAATTTCCTAACAGAAGTAATTTTTTTATACATACCCCTCTTTCCAGTATGCAAAGTAAATTTAGGTTAAAAGACATGTTTAAACTTTTCCTTTTATTAAGGCTTGTCTGATGATTTTTGTATTTGTATATCCTGTAGATTCAAAACCTTCAGAGGACTTGCCATCAAAGAGCCTGCTCTCCATGATTGTGAACAATGACAAACCAGGCCCACAAAACATAGCTCCTGGCCCAACTTTGTCTGATGGTGCTATTCAGAATTTATCATCAAAATTAACTACCGATAAATTCGATGCTTCATCAAAGCTACTACCATTTCCATCTCCTGCACCTCCTGGTGGTATCCAGGAACAGTACAGCCATCCTGGTATCCCAGAGCCAGCTCCAGTTATGATGACATGTGAGGATCTTGAGCAGGCGATGCTGGCACAGGTTGCTAGCAATAGCAGTTCTACTCAGAAGAGTGCTGTACAGAGGCATCAGGCTGTTTTGGACGAGCCAGCCGCCAAGCAGAAAGTAGCTGTAGACAATCATGCATCACATCATCTTCTTTCATTATTACAGAAGGGAACAGATAGCAAGGGATCATCTCCGTTTGGTTTCCACATAGGATCAACTGCTGAAGCACAAAGTTCTGATGTAAATGCCATGACCAACGGTGGGATATATGGAACTGTTCCGACTAACAAAACTGAAACTGTTCTGATTAACAAAACTGAAACTGTTCCTGCTTCAGGGAAGAGCGTGACCTTGGAAGCATTATTCGGGGCAGCATTTATGAATGAGCTCCATTCCAAGGATGCACCAGTTTCTATTCGGGGATCTGCATCTAGTCATGAAGGATACTACCCTGGTGAAGAGGCTCTGCCCTTCAACAGCAATGAAGGTGGAGATCCTTTTAAAGAACCAAGAACTGGAATAGAGTACAGGAATACATCATTCAGTGGTCCAAGTCAGGGTACTAGCTTTGACAAGAATGGCTTGGAAATTAATCTGCCTGAGGAAGACAGTTTGTTTACAATGAATGACTCTTTTGGTGTTCGAAAGCCTGATATGCTGCCGTCACTGAGATCCGGTAGGGTGGAGGTGCAATTACCGGAGAAGGCAGTTGATGATCTTAACTATAAGCTTCAAGGCCTTGTGGCTGGTGATGTAGAACCTGTTCAAGTACGTGGTCCTGATGCTCTGGGGCCTCGTTCCCATGAACAGCGCTATCAGGTCGAGTCCCAGAATCTTTACCATCTTCTACAGGGTGGTAGGCAACCTGCATTGGCTCCTCGTCCGATGCTGGATCACGTTGGTAATAGGAGTCAGCAAGCCCCATTTGACATGCCACAAGCGATACGACATGATCCTCGCCGTTCTTTCCCACCTAATATGAATCCTATGCAACACACACTAAATGCTCCAGGGGTCCCTCATGTAGATCCTGCTGCCCATCATCTTATGCTGCAGCGCATGAGTGGAAGTTTTCCAGCAGAAGGCTTGCCAAGAGGTGTTCTGCCATCTCAGCCTGTGCATCAGGCGGCTGGTTATAGACCTGAGATGAACAATGTAAATAATTTCCATATGCACCCTCGCCAGCCCAGCTATGGAGACTTTGGGTTGATGCTGCCAGGTAAGAGTCTTTACAAGTTCATTTTGTACTTTGTGTTTACTTGCAGTTTATCCCGTCACTGTTTGGTTTGTTGCGAAGCTTTGATGGCAGACTTGCTGTTAGTGACTAGACAAGAACGATTTGTTTACTTCCAAAATCTGACATCTTTTAGTGTTACATTCCACAAAATCCACTCATTCAAGCTGTGCCTGAAATTTTACCTATCTGAATTGGTTGATTGGAGTTGAATTCTGCGTCTTTTTGGTGGTTATGATCTTTCACTCGGAACTTCATTTACTGTTAAAACATGAAAAGAAAACCAGTTATTTTCAAAGTTAAAACTTAAAGGTAGTTTACTATCTTCTTGTTTCTCCCTGATTTCAGGAAAATGGCTCTTGTTCTTCCAGTTTGAATTATTAGACAGTGAATTTATTATGATCCGAACCGTTCAATTTTATGCTGAATTTATTATGATCCAACTCTGTTTTCTCTTTATTTAGGTCCATCGGGTCCAGAGGTGCGAGGCAACCACCCAGACGCCTTCGAGAGGTTGATGCAGATGGAGCTGACAGCCAGATCAAAGCAGATACACCCAGCCATGGCCGGCCCTGTACCCGGTGGCGGCGGTATGTATGGGCCCGAGCTGGACATGAACCTGAGATACAGATGACTTGTGCCTGTCGTCGCCATACCCTATCGCCCAAACAAACCACCATGTTCTGTGTCCATGAACGAACTTGCGTTAGAGTTTGCGGTTGCTGCAAGATAAGATAGCTCGTCGGGGGAGGAGAGTTCCGCTGGTGCCGGCGCGTGCCATGTATGTAGTACTTTGTGTCTGAATGGTTGGATGGGTTGCTGATGCCTGATGATCTGGTAAGGAGGGAGGGATGGAGGATACATTGGGTGCTGTCATTGTAGCAGCCACATCTGTACCTGTGTCTGTGTCTGACTATTTGTTTTTCATTTTTGTATAAATACTAAAAAAAAGGTACCAGATTAACAATAACATATTTGCATTTGGTCCTCCTGATGCTTTAGCTTTTATTGTGGAAAAAAATAAATACCATTCACACCAGCCGGGATAAAAGGCAGTGACACAAAGTGAAAGTTGAACAAATAAAAAGACCAGTACATGGATGGATGTCATCCTTGCACAATAATTTTCAGCTCAACAGAGTTAGATTAATGCACCTCATGCTGAACTCGATGGTGTTTTTTAGTTTGTTGGGGGTAAAATGCTTGCTGAAATTTGTCACATGAAGTTAAGTTTGATCATTGCAAAACCAAAATTTGTATGTTTTGGTCAATCTTAAAGAACAAATTTAATTTTAGCTTAACAAAGAAAAAAGGCTGTGCCATTTTCCCTTTGTTTTTGTGAGGGTAAAATGGTCAGTTTTTGCTATTCGACTGTGTAGGAGCGTAGTGTGGTTTCTTTCGGCCATGGTCGCACCCGCCACCTCGTGAGATCCTCCCGACCGAAACCCTAGCCGCCGCACGCCAATGGCGTTCGCGCCGCGGCTCCTGCTGCCGCCACGGCCCCCCTTGCCCGCCCCTCCGGCGCGGGCCTCCGCGCGGCACAACAGCGGCGGCGGGGGGCGCACGGCGCCGGAGCTGTCGGGCCCGACGCCGCGGGTGGTGGTGGTGACCTCGGGCAAGGGCGGCGTGGGGAAGACCACCACCACGGCGAACCTGGCGGCGTCCCTGGCGCGGCTGGGGCTCCCCGTGGTGGCGGTGGACGCCGACGCGGGCCTCCGGAACCTCGACCTGCTGCTGGGGCTGGAGAACCGCGTGAACCTGACCGCCGCCGACGTGCTCGCCGGGGACTGCCGCCTGGACCAGGCCCTCGTCCGCCACCGCTCCCTCCGGGGCCTCCACCTGCTCTGCCTCTCCAAGCCCCGCTCCAAGCTGCCCCTCGCCTTCGGCTCCAAGACCCTCACCTGGGTCGCCGACGCCCTCCGCCGCTCCGCCGACCCGCCCGCCTTCATCCTCATCGACTGCCCCGCAGGTCCCGCCGCTTTCTCCCCGCGTGACTTCCGCACTTGCATCGCACCGGATGATTCCAAATTTCAATTAGCTCATTGCAACACGATCTTAGCAGTATGATTCTACCCATGAATCTGTTATATTCTCCTGCGTAGCCAATCGATTACCCGTAGTACCGATTACTCTTATGAACTGGATAGCGCCGCATAATGGCCAGTATGACTATTGACAGTGTTCTGTGCCCCTTGATTTGCTTGAGGAATGCAGCTATTGATGTCTGTTCACCACCTCCCTGGATTATAAGGATTTCAGAGCCAGGACTTATTCTGAATCTCTCTGATTATTTCATGGTGCTAGTGCCCACCTAGGGTTATGGTATCTGGATCTGTCAGATTTGAGCCAATTATCGGGTTATTGTTAGAACAGTGTATCTTAGTTGCATTTTCTTACTGCTGTTTTCAAGCATTATTCAAGTTTCACTGCTTGGACTCGTCATATAACGCCGTTTTAACTTAACTGCCTGGTGGCTAGTAGCATCATGTACTTGTAATGTACGGAGTAGCAGCGAACGTTTGCATAATTCTGTATAATTTACATCATTAGTAACAGTTCTACGAGAGGTTTGGTTCCTTCCCAGCCTCTGCATATGCATTCAACCCTGTTTCATGCAGTTGCCTGAAACACGCATCTTGCCACTGCTGAACTTGGTTTTTGCCTTGTAGGTGTTGATGCCGGGTTTGTCACAGCCATCGCCCCTGCTGAAGAGGCGGTGCTTGTCACCACTCCTGACATCACGGCTCTCCGCGACGCAGACCGCGTTGCGGGGCTGCTGGAGTGCGACGGCATCAAGGACATCAAGATCATCGTGAACAGAGTGCGTCCGGACCTAGTGAGGGGGGAGGACATGATGTCAGCGCTCGACGTGCAAGAAATGCTCGGGCTGCCTCTGCTGGGCGTGGTGCCGGAAGATTCAGAGGTGATCCGCAGCACAAACAGGGGCGTGCCGTTGGTGCTGACGGACCCGCCCACGCCCGCGGGCCTCGCCCTGGAGCAGGCGACGTGGCGGCTGGTGGAGCGGGACGCGATGACGGCTGTCATGGTGGAGGAGCAGGAGCGTCCCAAGAAGAAGGGCGGCTTCTTCTCCTTCTTCGGCGGGTGATGAAACCTGAGCTGAGCCGACTCGCCGACGGCTTGGTGTGTATAGAGCTGCGATTCGGAGCTGCTTAGTCGTTTTTCGGTTTGTTTTGCTCTTGTTTTTCCTAGCGTAGCACGATTCATTGGGTGTGCTTCATTCCACGGAGAGACAGGCAGTCTTTTCTTTGTTCTTCCAAATTTGTGCTGAACATTAGCAGAGTAATTGTATGTAGTTTTGTGGTTGATTGCTTCTTACCGTTGCTGTGAGCTCATCTTGTTCGAGTGGTGTTGTTCATGGCTTAATGTTGGTTGTTGAACTGAGATGGAGAGGAAAAATGGGAGAGAAGAGGAACCGAGAAAATTGGCCAGGAAAGCACCCATTGCAAGCCATCAGAGCAATATTTCTTCATTCCTTTTTCTTGGCATTTGTTTGAAATGTTTAGTTCTACTTTTAGGTTTTAAAACAGTAACTAAAAGTGAATCAAGAGCTCCATGACATTCGAAATACTAAGTTCTTACATTGTGGGCAAATTTGTTGCATTCCAAAAAAATAAACATCATGGTGCATCAGGGCGTGCAACAATTTAGGAATTTAGGACAGTAAAACCGAACCTAAATCCAACCCTCTCACGACCTAGCAGTTCCTGGTCGTCCGTTCACCTTATCTGTCCGATCTCGGCCGTTAGATGTCCTGCCAATTTCGTTCTTTACCGCAGTTTTTTATGGGCCAGCTGTCCTAAGGGGTGGCTACTCCAAAAGAAAAAACTGAGCACTCTAGTTATTTGGGCCGTTTCTCTCAGCCCAGTTACCAATTAGTTAACTGTTTGTACGGTCCATTAGGCAAGAGAGGCCAGTTGATCCGTCGTTGTGAGGGGCGACCTCTCCTTCTCTCTTTCGCTCGCCACAGGTGAAAGCAGGCAGCCGCCCGCTGCCGTCCCCATTCTTCTACACCATGGGATCCATGTGGATGCCGGGAATTCTCGAGGCCATGTCAAAGGAACAGCAACAACGGTCCGCAAAGACGAGGAAGGGAATTACATGGGCAGCTCGACCTTAGTGATCAACAGAATAGTTGATGTCCCGACAGATGAAGTGATCGCATGCAGAGAGGGTATCTCCCTGGCCGAGGATCTTATGTTAAATAACTTCATCATCTCATCGGACTCCAAACATATTATAAATGATATTGACAAGGATAACAAAGGAGGGTATGGAGCGATCATCACAGAGAACAAACTTAGAGCTTTACATTTTAATTGTAATTTTACTTTTGAAGGTAGAGCAAATAGAGATGCAGATAGGTTAACCAAGTTTTCACACTCTCTTGATCAGGGCGTCATCTCTGGCTGGGCGTTCCCCATGATCCTTTCTATTCCACATCATGTGGTTTTTGAGTAATAAAGCTTGGTTTAACCCCTAAAGAAACTACACCATGGAGATCCCACTCCCCTTTGCGAGCTCTCATCCGAACGCTCCTCTCCACGCTAACGGTGTCCCGACCCAGGGGTCTCTCACCATGTTAGTTCCTGAGCTAGTGGGCCGGGCTGAGGACCCCGAGGTGGTTTCGTCTTGGGCCACTTTGGTCGGCCCATGAAGCTGTATGAAGAAGACTGTGGAAGTCTTATGTTCAAGACAAGGACTCCGTATCCGTGGAGGACTCCTCTTCACCGATGTATCCGACTAGGACTCTTATATATAATCCTAGGCCTTCATTATCTTATATAAGATGGGGGTTGGGCTAGTCGATAGAGGACAATCTACATCTCATCACACAATCTCTTGGTAGTTTACCTACACTCTGTACACACTTCAATGCAATATAACCCAAGCAGGACGTAGAGTTTTATCTCTTCGGAGAGCCTGAAACTGGGTAAATCATGTCTTCATGTTACCATCGTCCCAAGACGTCTAGCTTAGGATCCCCTACCTGTAATCAGCCAGGTTTAGCTTCGACAGTGAGTTTATCTCTTCGAAGAGCGAGAACCTGGGTAAATCATGTGTCCTTGCTTCCATCGTCCTAAGATGCCAAGCTTAGGATCCCCTACCTGAAGATCAGCCGGATTTAGCTCCGACGGTGGTGGCCCATGCAGGTCCTGCTAGGTGATCGTTGCAGTTTGATGGGATTTCAGAGCAACCATCCTGTGGAGGGGGAGGAAGCGCATAGGCGAGTGAGCATGCCGTCATCGTCCGTCACATAGGGCTTAACATCTAACAACGACAAGGGCATGGTGTAGTGAGAGGTAGGTGGTGGTGGGGTCTTCCGAGGTCGCTCGAGAATGACCTAGGAGTTAGACGCGAGCCCTAAATGGACAACAAAATAGACACCCGGATTTAAATACTTGTATTAGTCACCTTTTTTAGGTCAACATTGGTCTCTCGTTGGCTGGTAGGGCGACCCCCACTCTTTTCCTAGTTGTCTGTGTCTGATTGTCCAAACAAAAAGGCCCTCCAATGCCATCGCAAGAAGTGGTTCCACACGATGCATAGCAACATCAATGCGCATCATCAAGGAGACCTCCCTCGCGCCTTGCCATGTCGCCCCTGCGCCCCCCGCGACGGGCAGGACAGCGGGGCGATGTCCTGCCTCCGGCGGGAGATCGGCTTCTGCCTCTCGCGCCTCCTCTCCGAGCCCTTCCCCACCCGCTGGACCTCCCTCTCCCCCCGGCCACGCCGTTCATCGTCGAGGGGGAGGAGGGGTCCGGGGCCTCGCTCTCCTCCGCCATCATCTCTGCTGCTTCATCCGAGGACGACTCCGCCCCGCCGGTGGCTGCCTTGCTCCTCATGCCCTTCGACATCATCAACGACGACCACGAGCACGCTGCCAGGAAGCACCGCGTTGTGACGCCACCAATTTCGACCGTACGCTAATCAT
>CBMN010754797.1:0-11225 GCA_000582825.1 Hordeum pubiflorum
CTCCCTCTGCGCGCATCCGATTGGCCGCCCACGCCTTCTTAAGCCGGCACGGCACCGGGACCCAACGCCGTGCACTCCGTCGTCCACCCCCGTCAGCAGACCTCGACTCGTGCGTGCACGCCATGGCCATGGTGCAGCCGGCGGACATGGCCGTCAAGGCCAACGAGATCCTCGCGCGGTTCCGGCCCATCGCGCCCAAGCCCGCCGCCCTGCCGGCCTCGCCGGCGCAGGCGATCGACGGCGCCGCCAGCCGCATGCTCTGCCACCTGCAGAGCAGGCCGTGCCGGGCAAGGAAGCGCGGCCGCCCGAGCGCCGTGCCGGTGTCTGCGCCGGCCGCTGCCGCCAAGAGGAAGAGGGCGGCGTACCCGGTGCCGCTCCGGTGCGCGGCGGAGGCGGCCACCGACGCGGTGGTGTCCACGGCGACGAGGGCCCATGTGTCCGTGCCGGGCAGTGCATGCATGCCGTTTGCGTCGCTCCCGCCGGCGAGCGCGAGTGCCGGCGGGAACCTGACGAGGCTCTCGACCATGTTGGCGGGCGATGAGGAGGAGGAGAGGGACGTCCCCGTGGAGCGCGACCTTCTGCGGAAGCTGCTGGAGCCTAAGGTGATCTCGCCGCGGGCGATGCGCCCCGTAGGATCAACCATCCACGTCGAATCCATCGTCCACGGCGCCGTCGACGCGACCGGCTGCACCGCCGCCTCGAAGACGGCGGAGGAGGTGGAGGCGGAGGTGGAGACCGACGCGCTCCCGGCGGTCGTCACTGACTCGAGCAACCGCGTCCGGCTGGTGAACGACGCGTACAAGGAGATGGTGGGCGCGCCCGAGTGCCTGTGGCTCGGCGCGGTGGCCGCGTCGAGGAGGATCAGCGGGGAGGTGGCGCTGGTGGTGGCCGAGCAGGCGGCGCTACCGGAGCCCGCAGGGGGGTTCACGTGCACGGCCAAGATCGAGTGGGAGTGCGGCGGCGGCGGCGAGCGGGCTTCCATCCATGCAGCGTGCGATGTCAGCCGGCTGCAGTGCGAGTCCAGACACTACCTCTTCGCTTGGAGGTTTCGCACCGCCGATGAATCATCGTCCCCCGCCAGCAGCCAGCGCACCGGCGGCGACGCATGAGACACTCAAGACCCGAGCTTCGTGCGAAACCAAGTGCATAGGTCATAGATTAAGGTGCATGTTTTGTTACTGTTAAACTACTAGGTTAAGGTGCATGTTTAGTGGTACTGGTAAACCTAGATGAACTGTTTCCTCTTGGGAAGCCTGCATGGTGCATGCCCGGTTTCTAAAGTACATATGATGTTGACCGGACAATGCAAGGGAAAAATATGACGTGTGCTTTAGTGAATTGCACGTCTGCTAGTGAGCTTCTTGTACTCCATTTGATAATGACTGGTGATTGCCTACGTATGTAGGGACAGTGCAGGATATACAAAAGCCTAGCCACAGATTGGCAGCAGTCACGATCCGCCTGGCCTTCTTTGCGTCCACTACGCTGACAAATATAGTGGCCAAGAAATTCTGTGAACGGGAATTTTACAGGCAAGGCTAATAACGAACATTTACCCTGTAAAATAGGGAGTTAACAAACATTTTGATGAGATGAGCGACAGGCTCAGCTGCAATGCGTGCTTATTACACGTTTGATGGAGACATGTTCTAGCTCATATTGCACGACAGGTATTGAACAAAGTAAAATCAGCACCAGCGGCAGAGGAAAAGAACATCTTTTGAAATTCTTCACAAAACATACAAATCCACAGCTCAGGCTGCTTCCTCCGTCTTCGGGGGGCCCTTCCACTTGAAGTTCTCTGCGTACGTTTTGGGCTGCATGATTATATATCAACCGTTAATTACAAGTATAACGACCAATCCAATCCTGTAAGTACACACCTATACAGACATATCGCAAAATGATGCTTATTATACCATAGTATCGTGTTAGTTCCATGGATGAAAAGACGGTCTATTTTTGCCATTTTGAAGCAGGGTAAACGAACTATAATTAAGAGTTCAGACCCTGTCAAGCTCCATGGAAATGCGCAGATTCTAGAACATGTAAATATTTAGTGTAGAGATCTAATTGCATGTATTCTTAGGCCTGTTTGGACTGGGGTATCCGTACGAGCTTCGGTACTTAGTTCAAATTTAAACTAATTATTGAAACTATGCTCTTCTTCCAAACTGGCCCTTAATCTTTCTGTCTGAATCCGATATCTTTTGTTTAAGTAGCTCACTTGTATGACTGACTCCAGAGAACCATATAACAGAATTGCTATCATAAACCTCAAATCCCTGGTAATATAGTTGTGAAGTCAAATCCTTTGGCAGGGGATATGACGAGTGCAAACACACGGTGATAGAACTGCCAAAACAATGGTCTCCTTGCAGCAGTGGGAACATCAGTTCAAACAGTATGGCAGCCAGTACTGACTAGCTTGTCCTCATCGAGTTGCTAGTAACAAGAAGATAAGGGTCGAGGAGCATGGTATTGCTCTGTCTCTGGCCAAGTGCACATTCGATGTACTTCTAAAGTTGATGTCAGTTTTGGCTTCTCTCTACAACCTTTGACTTCTAAGTCCTGAGAACTAATGGAGAACCCGAACCAATGTCTAGCCAGTTTTCATGGAAGAGATGAGCGCCTTCAGTTCAAAGTGCCGGTCTGCCGGAGACACGAATAATGTGAAGGTCAACAAATTTTGTCAGGCGCTGTGACAAACAAGCAACAGGCTCATTAAGTCCCAGTGCCCTCCGTCATGGGGTATTCGGCTATTCGCAGACTCGCGGTGCTCAAGGACAGAAAACCGAATCTAAAAACCGCACAAAGTTCTGAAACCAGGTCACGGTTTGACTTTATACATAAATTTTCAAATCCAAATCCAAAACACAGTTTAAAAAACAAAATGAACAACTGCAGTGTTTATAGTGTACTGATAATTTGCCGAATTCACAACCCAGTTTGAACTAGCTACTACTCAGAGGTCGATTAGTCTCTTGTTTTTGGAGTAATTGGTCGAATTTTGATTGGATTTTGTAAGACACTAGATGCTCTTACATGGGGTGTCAACAGTGTGATGTTTCTCAGATTTTTTGGCGGTTTCTAGAAACGAAAAAACACTTGGGTGCACAGGGAATACTGCATAAATTCTCCCATCCTGCCTTGTCTTCACATTTCCGTCCTTTACTGACCCCAAATTGGTCTTCACCCATTACCGTGACATTTGATTCTCCCTTACCACTATATCCCAAGATGCCCCTGGCACCGTTGCCCTCCACCCCATAGGTGGCAATACCCAAGAGACCGTCTCAAATCCACCTTCCATATATGCCATAATTCCATCTCCACATCATTTCCCGTAGTATAATGGACTGATATAAGTTATCGCATCTAACATGGATCGCATTACTTGCGGAGTTACGCACATAAGTGCTTACCATCAAAATCATCACCAATGTTTTTTCTTTACCAGCAGATTTTACTCAATTTCTGGCTTACAACTCAATGTTAAGTACTCCCTCCGTAAACTAATATAAGAGCGTTTAGAACACTATTTTAGTACTCTAAACACTCTTATATTAGTTTACAGAGGGAGTACTTACTATGACGACATGTCCATGTTGTATTGGTAAAACAACTCAAAAGTGTGCAAGCACACATTGAAAACACATATTCTATGATGAGGCCATGATAGATGTAGACACAAACAGATTTAAAAGACATGTAGGATAAGGGTGTATTCATATTTTTTTTTAAAGATGCAAGAATATGAACTGTGTAAAGCAGGAAGATGCATTAACCAAGTGAAAATGAAGGATATGTAGGATATACAGACCTTCAGAAGAGGTGTATGGCGCTTCCTAACCTACAAAAAAATAGATATACATGTAAGTATATGATTCTCATTTTCAAAGAAATATAGAAGGCACATTCCAAGAAGAATGTGTTATACAAAACTACACAACAGCGCAAGGAGATTCAACTCAACATACATTTTACTCTAGATATAGACTTGAAAAATGTTTATGACAGCTTCAGCTAAAAAAAGTTCCATGGAAAGTAACACCAAAACTCTCAGTGTCGCTAAATTTGTAAACAATACAGTGAGCTCGTAGATAACAACCTCTGGCTCTAATGGGTTTCAGAGAAAAGGAACATATAAAGGTTTAACTTTTAGTGGACATAATTTATTAGCATATCTCTAAGACATATAAAGGATATATTATCTTCAAAACATTCAATAGCAATCTAATCAAATAACAGACCTTTAAGGCATGTGGCATAAATGATAAATTTCCACACAGAACAGATGAGAGATAAGTTGCGGAGAAAAGAATTTCAGCTAAATTAATTGAGCAAAATGACCGAGATAAGAACTATTTAGCAAAATTTTCAAGGAGGCATCAACAGGCAGCAGCCGATACATACTTAAATGCCTATTTATTTGGCAGATTAAGCTATCAAGAACAAGGACTTCACAGTTACTGGAAAATAAACGTCATACAGAGTATATTGACTAGCATGAGATCTATCTCTATAAGTACTTCATTAGATAGGCCTAGCCCAGTTTGGAAATGCACCCATGGGATGATGGGAACCCTTTAAGACCTGCCCAGCTTGAACATTTTAATTAGAAGAAGAATCAAGAATTGAATTATCCTAGATGTTCAAAAGTGTAACCAAACATTGTTTGATCTTTCCCAATATTCCTGAAGTTCCAGTCCTGAATAAAACATCTTATTGCCAAGTCAACTTATCTACCAGAATACCAGCGAGAGGGAAGAAGACCCACCACATATTCCCATCCGTGTTTTTCAGCAAATGCCTTCGCTGACTCGGCACTGTCAAACGTAAGTCCAGCTTCACCAACATTAGCATACGGATCACCAGTCGATGTCCATCCCATCAATGGGTTCTCCCACCTATCACGAATTCAAATGTTAGAACCAGTTTTCAAAAGAAAAGAAAGATATTTTGAAATGAATAGTATCTGATAGTATTACTTTGCTAACAAAACCCTAATCCACAGAAACGAATGATGAACATGGCAAATGGAATAACTGCATGAGGCGTGACATGAGCGACACAAAAAAGAACACGCTAACACCTCAACAAAGAGACCTGCTCAATCGGAGGTAAAAAAAATCGGCTGTGGGTTTTAATGTTGTCATGGTATAATAATCAGTGGAACCCCTAAACATCCAGCACAAACAGGTACAGGATGCATTCTCCATGGTTTACAGTTAGCAACAATGACAAGAAAAAAAGGGAGAAAATAAACTGTAGCAGTATCCAGATTGTTTCCTTAGTTTCTGCCTGCAGATTCTACATGAATTTTTAAGTACGTTCCAATCAGGCTACTGAAAGTCTGAAACATAAATGACCTGCGGTCAGCAGTGACAGAGCATTATTTTCATGTTCCTATCCTCAATCAAGGTAATACACCAGAGGTTTCAAATATTGTGAGATATAAGAAGTAAAAGAGCGCAGATATAGCATCCAGTGCCCTGGTAGAACCAAAACCCATTACATAATTTTATGGTACTACTAATAATAAATATAGAAGGAACTCCTCACATGTCATTCTTGTTTAAGTTCAACAAATAAGAACCGATAACAGACAGCACCTCAAGAAAAAAATACCAGAACACTCCAGTATAAATAAATATAACTATGTTGGAGATGTTTGTTAATTTTTTGCCCAGATCAACGATGCTTGAAGGGAATGACTGGGACTCATCGATTCTTCGTAAACATTACTCCCTCCAATCCAAAATAAGCGTCCCAGTTTTGAATTGGGGTTAGTTCAAAACTGCGACACTTACTATGGATCAAAGGTAGTACAATAATCAGTGAGATATGGTATAGTCACAGTCGAGACTCGAGCAGGACTGCAGGATTATTTCATCTCGTTTCTTATATAGTTACAGGTATAATAACATCTTTCATCATGGAGGTATTCTTTCTATTCCATTAGCTAACCACCCATGCATCAAGTTGATTGTTCACTCAAACTTACCAAAAACAATGTGAGTAAGTGAGATGATTGCAAAGAACAATTGTTCAATAGATATACTCATTCTG
The DNA here is from genome assembly GCA_000582825.1 of Hordeum pubiflorum. Classification (NCBI taxonomy): domain Eukaryota; kingdom Viridiplantae; phylum Streptophyta; class Magnoliopsida; order Poales; family Poaceae; genus Hordeum; species Hordeum pubiflorum. The sequence continues at coordinate 6,073 of CBMN010754797.1, forward strand.
ATAATATCTATGATACAGATTTGTGCTTGCATAGGTAGACTCCCACCATCTCTACCATTGAATGGCCCTTGAGATCTGGCATATTCACTGACTGCACAGTTATAGCCATAGCAATGAGAGAATGTGCACAGAACTCAAGGCACATTCAGTGGTCGAGAAGTGGTAGAATTATATATGAGAACTGGTAGAATTATAAATACCATTACCTAGTACCTACCACTGAGCTATGATCATAGTAACCCAAAGCAAAACTGCACAGGCATGATGTATAAGAACATTCGGAAGTTAGCTAGAACTACACTCTAACTGCACAAGCAGGCAAGTAGTAGCCTAGTACCTCAGTCACTGATAGTTTGAACTATTGACTGCCTCGTGTGAGTGCTAGTTTGTTATTAACAGAAGCATATTTCTAGTTTTGATTTGCTTGAAAGCTAAGTTTTAAATGTAAATCTAGGTATTTACACGAGGCTTATTTTAATTTCATTTTATTTTGAGGTAGCCCTTCTGACAGTACCACAGGCTTTTGGGATGTTTGACCCATGAGAAAGAACAAGATAACCAACAAAGTACAACAAGGAACATACTTTTGGGTTGACATGAAATTGATTTTCCACCTTCCGACTTTGCCTGAACCTTGCTGAGATGCAGTCCTAGCTGGTGAATAGATTAGAACCTGCTTGATCACAATGAAAAGGTGAACATTTGAGAAGGGGTGAAAAGGATGAAATATAAGCTACTTGGGCTTTAGCGCCAATCCTCTGAAAGTGAATTCGTGAAATAAAATCAGGCATTTGGGCTTTACAGTTTAGGACCTATCCTTCTGAAAGTTCTATAACTAGCATATAACCCATCATACCGCAAACACTGAAGATACACAGTTTCTGACCCCAAACTGTCGACTCCCATTCAAAAGTTCTTGGACGCAAACATATAACTGACGACTGTGGACAATGCACAAATCTATTCCAAGTCTAAAGTATGGAAGAACACAAAGCAAACTAGGATCATTTATCCAAACTCACAGAGCGCCCGGAGAACTGCTGCCCTTGACCTCTCTCTCTCTACCCTTTTTTCATTTCCCCAGATATAAGTCTCTCATCCGAATCCCCCAAGATGGTCTAATCCACCTTGCCCCATATCGTCATTGGGTTGGAAATTCGGTATAATCTATGCGGGGGAATCCAAACTCCCAAACATTCCTCGTCACATTTCGGTCAAATCCATAACTCCAACCACAACTAACGCATGGACACATCCCCTCGACGCCTAATAGCCTAAAAGGCTTGAAGCCCGAACATCTCGAGAGATGCCCACACAGATCCACCTGATATAAATCTATCGCGACGAAAGTGGAGCAGGGAAGGGCGAGGGAACGTTACCTTGCGGCGGAGGTGCTCCTCGGGGATCCCGGAGACCATGCCGATCTCCCCGGGCTTGATCTCCACGAGGGCATCGGAGGCCTCCGCGGAGAGCATCCGCGCCGGCGTAGGCGAGAGCAAGGCCCGGCCGAGGGAGGGAAAGACCCGTCGGAGTGGGGCGGCCATCGCGTCGGAGCCGTGCGCCGGAGAGAGGTGGGGGACGAAAGGAGATGCGGGGGGAGAAGAGCTTCGGAGCAGACGGCCTGCAAATGTGCGATCAGGCCGCACCGAGAATATGATGGAGCCCAGAGCAGTATAGGGTGTCCATTGCTCTCTGTCTCTGGGCTCGGCCATTGGGCCGTATAGGCCTACGCCATCTAAAAATACTCAACAGCAGCATTCTAAAGCCCGGTTCTTGGAGCCCCGTAGGGGTCATTTTGACGGGTCACCCCTATTTCTAGCTTTAAGCGAGCACATGGGAAGCCTCGCGTTGGGGAGAGCTGGACCGGGCCACCGCGCGGGAGGCCCCGGTCTGTTTTTTTTCTGTATTCTGTTCTCACTTTTTGCTTTATTTTTGTATTTTTCTTTATACTTGAAATATTCTATATATATATATATTAATAAACACTTTTCAAAAATACATTTGAAAAATAATGAACAAGAAAATGTAAATATTAAATAAGTAATAAAAAATATTGAATAAGTATTTGAAAATGTTTAATGAGTATTAAAAATGTTGAACAAGTATTTGAAAAATGTTGAATAAGTCTTAAAAATTGTTGAACGAGTATTTAGAAAATGTTGAACAAGTATTTAAAAGTGTTAAATAAGTATTAAAAATGTTCAACGAGTATTTTAAAAATATTTAACATGTATTTAAAAAATGTTAAATAAGTATTAAAATGTTGAGCAATTATTTAAAAAATGTTGAATAAGCGTTTGGACAATGTTGAACGTGCAAACAAAAAAAATCATCACTTAATAAAAAATATTTTTGACATATACGAAAATGTAGAGTGAAAACGAAAACAAACATCAGAAAAAAAAATGGAGATGAAATGTTAGACGTGTATTTGAAAAATATTGTTGACATATAAAAAATGTAAAATAATAACCAAAAGAGGAAAGAAAAACGAAAATAGAAACAAAATAAACAAAAGTAAAAAACAAAGAAACAAAATGCAAAAAAGAATGAAAAACGAACAAGAAAAAAGAAAAAGAATCAAAATAAAAGAAAGAAAAAGGAGAATAAAGAAAACAAACAGAAAGAAAATAAAAAAATCTGTGAAAACTGAGAAAGAAAACGAAAAAGAAAAAAAAAACGGCTCAAATGGCATAAACAATGTTCACCACGAATGAAACGTGGTCGTAGTGGCTAGCAGCGTGTATGATATCCTTGCGGCGAGGGATCAAACCCTGGCTCTCCCTTTTCTCTTGTCTTTCTATTTTAGTGCGCGCGAACAGGTCGGCCCAATTACCTCAGAGTCGAATTTTCACTTTAGCGCGCGCGCGAACGGGCCGGCCCAATTACCTCAGAGCCTTCGGCGAGACTTCTCTGGCGAATCGCTTAAGGCGATAAATAGTCGCTACGCATTTTGACGCCACATGTCACATGGTGGACTCTCCCTCTAGAAAAAAAATTACATTTTTTGGGTTTAGATGTTTTTTCTCGGGGTTTTCCAACTTTTCGCTTTTCCCTAGCTTTTGAAGAGAAAATTTAGGGCGGGGTCGCGCGAAAAGAACACCTTCTTTTGCTTTCACGGTAGGCACTTCCGCAAAAGATTGAGTTGTGTCTCTCGAAAAAGAAAAAATGTGAATATTTTTGCTTTCAAGTGAGGAACATATTTACATTTACGAGAAGCAGAGATGTACCTCTCTAGAAAGAAAATAAAATAAAGACCTTTTTTTTGTTACACGGGGGCACGAATTTGCTTCTCATGAAGGCACAAATTTTCTTTCGGAATGGGGGAAAGGTTTTTTTTGCGTGCACGAGACGCACAGATTTGCTTCTAGTGAAGACACGAATTTTCTTCTCGTGGAGACACATATTTGCTTCTACGAGAAGTTCTAGTGGAGGCACGAATTTTCTTTTCATGGAGACACATATTTGCTTTCACGAGAAGCATAATTGTGCCTCTTGAAAAGGGAAAAACATGTATCCGGCTCGGGTTCTTTATTCTTCCATTTTTTGTTTTTTTCTACGGTAAAAAGTTCGTCGAAACTTATTATGGGATCTACTTTCGAAGTTCTCAACGCCAGAAACCCAACGGTTGAAAGTGTTTCGGAATTTGGATACACAGTTTAAGAGATAGAACATTTTGAATAAACGAAACTAGAAGAAAAAAAGGAAAAACACTCAGGTTGCGACAAGTGACGCACATGTAGTGTGCCATTTGTCAAACCCTCACAAGGTGGTAGTGACCTTTGCAAGGAATACTCATTAATTAGTAATCTCGCAGTTTTGTCATGAATATGCAATGTGTTAGTACTATCTTTCTAATATGTTTTGCATCGCCTAAAAAATTCTTACATGTCTTGCATCCTCTATTCTTAAATAGCTGCCTCCCACTATGTAATTTTCCTGTGTTTTGGTGAAGCCACATCATCAGATGATGTCATCATAATTTTTTTCCTGAGTAAATTCTGTCATTTTTCCACGATGTTGTAACTGTCCATCGTTTCATTTATCTCCCGGCCCAGTCCAGCCGTTTCATCCTCCCACGTTCCCACACGCATTAAACCGACGAGGCAGTCGATCGGCCGGTCGTCGGTTCATCAACCATTCACCACCAACGGGCACATGCTTCATAGCGTTCCCTTTGCACAAGTCTTCCTCCAGTTTTGTTCCCGTCTTCTGCTAACCGCCGGTAAAGCCGGTGAACTTCTACTTCGGATGTCAATCTCCTAGCTTTCAATCTGGTACGTCAACTGCATCATTGTGTGGTTGCAATGTCAGTTCTTTGCTGCTCGCATCTGGAGGCAATGTCAACTCTTCGGGGGCTGCTGCAGCTGGCACCCGTTAGCGGTTAGCTCAAAAGGCCTTCCCTAATGTGTCATACTACAAGGTACTGATACGTGTCTTTCCTCTGTCCTTTGTTTGAACGATAAGGACTTGGCAAAACGCATGCTTCCTTTTGGTAGTGGTGGTGGTCATGGGGTTTGCTTCCCTTACTCATACGTCTTTCTAGAAATTGTTGAGATTAGTTTTTTCATACATTGCTAGCTCCCGGGAGAGGTGACAAGCTGCTGCTACACGCATCGAACAGGTAGCTAGATCTGACCTGATTATCTTTTCTTTTTCAGTGTTACTTTCTTCTACACTGATCTGCAAGCAATGTTCTAACTTCTGAAGTCTCAACTCTCAGGTAGTCCAGCTGTTCAGTGCCAAAAGGATTACTATCCCTTGATTTCGGATCATTATTTTTATTAAAGCCGCAATCCAAACAATTTCTAGCATGAGTATTATCTTTTTTAATCGAACCATAGTAATTTCATGTTGTTTAAAGGGATTTTTTTTCAAATGATATCCAATGTATACAAGAAATGTATCTCAATTACTGTAGTGATCTTGCATATTTTCCATATGGTACTCGATCTTAATTTTCTTCATTGAGTATTACCATCATGTCTTCAAAAAGTCTTTCAGAAATCCCGCAGCAACGCGCGGGGAACCTTCTAGTTATAATAACATGAGTCGTCATATCCCTAAAAACATGAGTTATCATAAACAACATGGAGGACCTCAACACACAGAGGACCTCTATGCATCCATTATTGAAAATATGCCCTAGAGGC
>CBMN010754804.1:0-14954 GCA_000582825.1 Hordeum pubiflorum
GAAGAAGACCAAGGTTGACTCAACACGCATATGTCTGAGACACAACCTCCCTCGCTAAGCAATGTGTAACAGTATTGGCCTCCCTATTATACAATAGCTAAACTCAACACGGGAAAAAGTAGCTGCTTGCACACGTCATCGAACAGAGGCGTCGATGTAGTAGAGGAGAAGCCTCCCTTTTGTAGAGTTTTAGTTACCCGGAGAAAGTTGGACTGAATATTTGGTGGTCTTGCATACATTGCCCGGAAAGGTGTCATTTTTAAGCCAGTGTGGTAACTAGCATTGTACCAATATCTGCTAATGACAGCTAGTCATGCCATTTAGTGGGTTGAGCGAAAGCCAAACATTGGTTCACTCTTTCAGTCTGTCCATCAGTTTGTGGATGGTAGGAAGTGCTGAAATGCAGCTTGACATCTAGAGCTTTGAACATTTTCTGCCATAAAGAACCAGTGAAGATTCTGTCTCTGTCAGTGGCAATCATAGAAGGCAGCCCATGCATTTTGAAGATATTGTCCATGACAGCTCTTGCAACTTACCCCACTGTTATGGGGTGTGTCATTGCTATGAAGCGAACATATTTAGTAAATCTGGCAACCACAACCAAAATGACATTTTTGTGTTTGGACAGTGCTAATCTTTCGATGAAGTCCATGGACAGATTTGTCCAGCAAATTCAGTCACTAGCAAGGGCTGTATAAGCCTGGATACTTACAATGCTCAGATTTGTTGATTCGACAGACAGGGCAGGTTTTAATGTACTCAATCATATCTTGCTTTAAGCGCCAGTGTAAAATCATTTTAATCCTCTGCTAAATTGCTCTTTGTCCTAAGCCCCCCCCACCCCCTCCCCCTTAATTTCAGACTGATGCATAGCTGCAATTAGCTTTTGTTTCAGTGCAGGCTCAACTCCTATGATCAGTCTGTTTTTGTACCTCAGCAAACCATGTTTGAAAGGATGGTCAGGCGATCTGTCCTGAGACACAATTAACCGAGTTTGTAGTTCTTTGCATTTGCATCATAAATGTAACTTGCTGTTAGCCAACATAGGTATTGCCTGACTGACAAATAATGCCCTGACTAAACATTGTACTCTGGAGAGGGCATCAACTACTTTATTGTTTCTCCCTTGCTTGTGTTCCATACTACAGTTGTACCCAAGCAGTTTGACTAATAGCTTATGCTGAGTGCCCTCTGTGAGCTTCTGTTCTTGTATGTATTTCAATGCTTGCTGATTTGTTCTCATAATAACTGATGTAGCCGCAAAGTAGTGTGTCCACTTTTTCAAAACCCTTTACAATTGCTAGAGCTTGCTTGTCATATTTGGACCAAGTAGTTGCTTTAGGGCCTATAGTTTTGCGCATGAAAGCAATAGGTTGTCCTTGTTGCATTAGGATTGCACCCTATACCATATCGAGATCCATCAGCTTCCAAGATAAATGGTTTTTCAAAGTCAGGCATTGCAAGGACGGGCAGTGGTCATGGTTATTTTCGAGAGCTCAAATGCTTCCTGCTGTTCAGTTGTCCATACAAAATTATCTTTTTTCAGGACCTGGTAGAGAGGTTTGCATATTATGCCATAGTTCTTTATGAATCTTCTGATGTTAGACCAAGGAAACTTCTGAGTTGAGTGATATTAGTAGGAGCAGGCCACTTGGAAATTGCTTGAATCTTTGCAGAGTTAGCTATTTCATTAGCAGTAATTGTATGTCCCAAGTACTCCACTTGCTTCTGACCATAAGTGCATTTAGACTTCTTTGCACATAAGACATAACTGGTTCTGCCTAAAAAATGGAGAAGACAGTTCTGAGGCAGTAGTGTGCTCTTTTAAATTCTTGTTGTATATCAGGATGTTATCAAAAAAGACTAGCATACATTGCCTCAAAACAGGAGATAAGACAGAGTTCATGAGTTTTGAAAGTAGCAGGAACATTAGTTAAACCAAATGTCATAACTAAATACTCAAAGTGACCATTGTGTTGCGGAATGCAGTTTTTGGTATATCCTCTCCTTGCATGCTTACCTGGTCTTGGAGAAAATGGTGGAACCATGTAATTCACCCAGTAGACCCTCAACAATTGGAATTGGATATTTGCCTTTAATAGTCTGAGCATTTAATTTCCTAGTCATTGCCTTTTTCTTTTCTAATAAAGCAGGAGAGGAATAAGGGTTGACATTTTCTCTGGTAACAACTTTCTTGAGCAAATTAGCAACAATACTTTCCATGATATTTTCTGATGATGAGGAAGTATATATGCTCTCTGGTTAATGATCTTGGCATTTGTTAGTGTTGAAAATATGAATCCCTACTATTGGTTGTGTATTGATCTGACCCTCATATGGGGTATATATAGAAGTACATGATGAGGTAGAGACTTGGAGTACAAGACAAGTAATACATGTTTAAACCTATTCCATCTCTATCTCCTTATCTCTGTATTTAAACCCAATTATACTTCTAACATTCCTCCTCAGTCATAGCAGGAGTGAAGTGGACGATTGCGACTGAATTTGAAGTCTTGCGCTTTTGTCGTCTTCTCCACCGCACCATCATCAACTGCGTCTCTGATGGGTCGGCACCTAGGGCGGTGACTGTGTCCCCTTCTGGTGCCTTCCTTGTCTCTCCTCTATTCCCTCCCACAGTCACAGGAGTGGAGTGGGCGCTAGTGACGACACGGACGCTGTTGACTGGAGTTGCTACCAATGAGTAACTGTGGTAGCCCTGTATGTCGATGTCGAGGTAGCCGATCATTATGTAGCCGTGGTCGAGGTAGTCATGGTTGATGTTGTAGTCGCCATGGATGATGAAGACACACAAAGCCGGAGGCGCAAAAAAAGCGCCGTGTTGTATATGATGGAGCCGCAGTCATGGACGATGTACCTTACGAATATCAGAGGGTGTCATCGGCGATGAGTCCATCGGTTTGGAGGAAACCATCGAGCACACATCGGTTTTGCCAGAACCGTGTGGCCATGTGGAGGTTGTCATAATATTGATGCCGTGTCGATGCAGTCGTCCATCGTGTATGACGCGGTCGATGTTGTCCTTGTGACGCGGTCATTACCGTCGTCGAGGTCGTGTCTTGCAGTTAAACTGTCAGAGGACGCCGTAGATGTCCAACTTGTGGACAGCGCGGCGGCAGTGTGTCGACGGAGATGTTGATGAAGACCTTGGCGATGAAGTGCAGATGATGGCATTGCAGCAGCGCGTCGACGATGATATGTCGTTTGAAAGCGTCCCTCGCGACGACGACGTGTATTATCGGAGAAGTCGATGAAGATTGCATCTCTTTCCACACATGTCTGAAGTGTGGATGGTGCATGTTGATGTCACTTCTTGAAGATATGCCCGACGATGCTTTCCTTTTTATAGGCGTGACATACAGTCGGTGTAGATGCTCGGCTATGATGGAGTCAATCGGTGCAGACGTTGGTGCAAATGCGATCGGCTGGTGTGTAGTTGCGTACGCAGACGAATCGAGGCTGGAGCAGCTGGTCCGGTGCGCAAGACGAGATTGATGCTTGCCCCGGGCGTGAGCTCTCTGAAGCATGTTGTACACTTGCGGGTTGGTCGGTGTAGATGCGTGGAGTCGTTGTAGCGCGTCGTGTTGACTGCTTCGGTAAGATATATTTTGCTGTTGCCTTGGTACAGGCGAGAGGCGAGGTCGATGTAGCTGGCGATTGGAGATCGTATCGCCAATGCTCTCAAGTTCGTGCATCCGTAGAAGTGTGCACATACACTTGACGAAGGCCTTCTGCATGCATGTACTTGGGGCTGTCTGTAGGATCGATGTTGTGGGGTTCCACACTGCCTGCGGTGTGTCATTTGGTTCAAAGCCTGCCGGAGTCGGGCCTGTGTCGTGTACGCTGCCTGCGGTGTGCGGAAGTCGTTCGTGTGCGTAGGAGGGGGCTAGAGCTCCAGGTCTTCTTGGGTCTAATCCAAAAGTCCGAACTGATGGAGAGAGACGGCCAATATATTTCAACCCCCCCTACGTCTAGGCTTATTTAGTCCTTAGACGTGGGATTTATGTAGGCCGCAAAATCTCGTGTCTAGGCTTATTTAGTCCTTAGACGTGAGATTTATGTAGGCCGCAAAATCTTCTTTTTAATACTGCGTTGGCAGGGCCTTGAACTCAAGACCTCTTGGTTCTGATACCATATTGAATTCATGCTCCAGCCAACTCATCCAAAAGTCCGAACTGATGGAGAGAGACGGGCAATATATTTCAACACCCCGCCCCCTTACGTCTTATGCATATGTGGCCTGTCTCTTGTTTGCACATGTTGAAAATATGAATGCCTACTATTCGTTGTGTATTGATCTATCCCTCGTATGGGGTATATATAGAAGTACATGATGGGGTAGAGACTCTGAGTACAAGACAAGTAATACATGTTTAAACCTATTCCATCTCTTATCTCCTTATCTCTATATTTAAACCCAATTGTTCTTCTAACAGGTAATGGTATATTATGATCAGAACTCTTTTGGGAGGTAGGTCATTTGGTTCCTGAAATATATCAGCAAATTCCAGTAGTACAACTTTAATTGCTTCAGGTAGTTCAGAGTTTTTAGTTGCTTGTTCCAGGACAAGTTGGATGAGGAGCACTATTCCACAAACTGAGTGTTGGATCAGTTTATTTTGCTGAATGTCTTTTGACAATGGCAAGCTCTCATCATGGAACAATCTTGTCACCAGCAAGATGTAACGACCCTGTCGATCTGAGGGGATGAGGGATCGAGCAAGAAGTAGGTGAGATTGAGAAGAGAGGTAGGTGAGGAGGGGAAAGAGTTTCTTATATTTCTCAATAGCTGTTTCATACACCGCACGCTCGACTACATATAACACCCCCTGGATCTTGGGTCCCACATGTCATGCATACACATGGTCGACGACTTGTCCTCTCTTTCTCTACCTGTGGTCCCTTGCTTGCCTCTACTTGTCTTCTTCTTAGCTCTCTTGTTCCTCCTGCTGTTGCATTGGTGCCTCGCTGTCCGCCTCCTCGTCAGGCTGGCTAGATGGCGAGGAGTGTGTGACATTCACCCCTCCTTGAGATGGATGCCCCTCGGCCAGGTTGACATCGGGAAACCGCTGCTTGAGGACGTTGTAGTTCTCCCATGTTACGCTTGTCGGAGACAGAGTACGCTAATGGACGAGCACTTGAGGGATGGCCGCGTTACCTTTCTTGACGACTCTGCGCTCATGGATTGCTTGTGGAATCAGGTCGCCGACTGTGAGATCCGGCGGTGCTGGCAGCTGATTGAAGACGAGCGAGTAATCGGTCGTGAATGGCTTGAGTTGCGAGACGTGAAAGACCGGGTGAATCTGGCTCCTTGGCGGTAATTCCAGCTTGTAGGCGAGAGATCCGACGCGGCCGATTATCTTGTATGGTCCAAATAACTTGTAAGCTAGTTTGGGGCACGGCCTGGTGACGACGGATGATTGAATGTACGGTTGAAGCTTCAACAACAGTTGGTCGCCAATGGAGAATTGACGCTCTGTCCGCTTGCGATCCGTTTGATGCTTCATCCTGTGCAGTGCCCGCAAGAGGTGAGTCTTGAGCATCTCTGTGAATTGTTGGTGCTCGGCCGCGAGCTCATGCAAGGAGTCCGGCGTCCTGGAGTTGAACAAGTTTGGGAGGGCGCCGAAATTGGGATCCACACAGTAGAGGGCTTTGAACGGTGTGCATTCGAGGGCGCTGTGGTGGAGTTGTACCAGAACTCCACCATTGGCAGCCATCTCTTCCAGCGGCGTGGCGTGTTGTGGACTGCGCAGTGCAGGTAGTGATTGACTCACTGGTTCACCAGCTCGCTCTGCCCATTCGTCTGAGGGTGGTAGGCAGTGGTGTAAAGCAGTTTGGTGGACCAGTGTGAACAGCTCACGCCAGAACGCGCTGGTGAATATCTTGTCGCGGTCAGAGACGATTGAGTCTGGGACGCCATGAAGTTTGACAATATTGTAGACAGTTGATTTCTGCTGAGAGGAAGCTATATTTTATTGCTAGCTCTTGGGTTATATTTATAGTACAAAGCGAGGGTCGGTTCCTGATGTCTAAACCGACTATGTGGCTGCTAGTGCATGCAAAACTACATGTCTAGATACATCCACTTCCTTACTAACTAAGAAGGCTCAAACCGACCTGACTCCCTCTCGGTGGCATCGGCAATATGGGCAGATTATACCGTTCTTCGGCAACACTACCCACGGCACCGATTTGGGAGGAAGACGCTCGCGCTCAAGAGGGGGCAATTGTCACACCTGCTACCGCGTAGCGGTGGACTGATTAGGGAGAAGGGTTATTAAGGGCTGAGCCCACTGAGTCCATGGGCCGGCTGTGGCCCATTGTAATCAGCGCGTGGCGTGCGTGTGGATACTTAGCCGATCCCCTCCAGTGTACTGGTTATGGAATGAATGAACAAGTCAATTCAAATCTCTCCCTTTCTCCTACCTCACCCCGTCATCTACCTCTTCTCATCCCCTTGTTCCTCTCATGAGATCGATCCCCCTTCGATCGGTCGTCACACAATCCAGCAATACCCAATGAGTATTTCATGAATAGTTCCATTGCTGGTTTAAAAGATTACATACAAGGCCACTTGCAATGCCACAAGCCCACTGAAATAGAAAAATGCAATGTGGTTAGCAAGAAGATTGGAACACTCCTAACTGGTGCAATGGCCATCCTTTCTTTACCAACAACCGAGTGCCAAAAGACAGGTAGCATTTGATGCAAAGGAACTACCAAAACCTGCTGTTGCAACACCTGCTGCAATTATACAGCAAACAAGAATTAAAGGAATTTGCTACAAATGCAAAGCGAAATGCTTTCTGGACATAAAAAAGTTTGCAAGTATTCCCAACAAGCACAAATTCATGTTTTATAAACTCAATTCCCTAAATATGCTGATAGTATTCATCTGACATATTATGAGGAAGAAACTGAGGAAGGAACACTTGGGAACAATGAACAGCCACTGCATATCCCAATGCATGCTCTAATGGGAACCAAGGCCAAGAAAATGTATTTTCTGTAGCTGTGAAAAATGGGAAAGCAACAGCCATGGCCCTAATAGATAGTGGGAGTACTGCCACATTTATCACCCCACAATTTGCTGAATTAGCAGCATGTCCTTCATCAACTAGCAAAGTCAGACTTATGATAGCTAACGGACAAATGGACTGAATTTATTTCACTTCACTGTACCTAAGAAATTCAGTAAGAAAAGTTTTGGTAAGGTTTTAGAGTATAAACTTACAAGGCTATGATGTGATCTTGGAGGCTGACTGGATATATGACCATAGTCCAGTGCAATTAGAATCAAAGAAAATGCAGATTGAAGTTACTCTTGTGTCACGCATTCCTCGCCATCTAGCCAGCCTGACAAGGAGGCGGACTGCGAGGCACCAGTGCAATAGCAGGAGGAACAAGAGAGCCAGGGAGACGAGTAGAGGCAAGCAAGGGGCCACAGGCAGAGAAAGACATGTGGGACCCAAGGTCCAGGGGGTGTTATATGTAGTCGAGTGTGCGTTGTATGAAACAGCTATTGAGAAATATCAGAAACTCTTTCCCCTCCTCCAAGTTCTGCTCCTCACCTACCTCTCTTTCTTCTCGATCTCACCTTCTTGCTTGATCCCTCATCCCCTCCTGTCGGATCCCGACGGGGTCGTTACAGATCTGGTACTCAGAGCCTGTTCGGTCCATCGCTGCGCCTCACCCCCTCGATCCGGCCGTAACATCCACCGCGAAGGGTGTCTGGTTGCTCTGGCGACTGGACGCACAATCCCAAGCGGAGTAGGTCCGATTTGGGGCGGCTGCAATGGCGCCGGCGGCAACTCCATCTGCGTAGACGAAATTTGTCCTGCAAGCCATGGAGGGCGTCTAGAAAACCTTGGAGGATTTGCTTCAAAAAAAAATTCTTCCCTAACCATCGAGGTCCAACAACTGAGCACGCAGGTGGCCGATTTCGGCGAGGGCCTCGACGCCGTCAAGCGGAAGCAGGTCCAACAGGATGCAGCAACTCGTGCTGCACCCTCCTCCTCCACTGCGCCCGCGTCGGGTTTCCTCATAGACCACGGGCCACCGCTTCTCCACCAACCACCCCATCCACCACCTGTCCACGCTCGCCCTGCTCAGGACCGCCACGACGACCACCATCAGCGTCGGCCCTCTTCCCTGCCGTCTCTGCGCGACCACTACCGCCAGAAACCACCCAAGCATGATTTTCCGTGCTTCGGGGGCGAAGCGCCGCGCATCTGGTTTGATCTATGCCACAACTACTTCTATCTCTACCAGACGCCACCGGAGCAGTGGGTGACCACGGCGGTGCTCTACATGGAGGGGCACGATGCGTTATGGTGTCAAACCTTCAAACGAGTCCATGAACTCAGGGACTGGGCTACGTTCACCGCCGTGGTTTAGGCGGAGTTCGGCCAAGACGAGTTCAATGCACTCCTACACCGCCTTCATCACCTCAAGCAAACAGGCAGCGTCACCGACTACCGTCTCTCCTTCGAGTCCATCATGTACCACCTGATCGCATTGGATCCGTCCCTCAACCACAAGTTCTTCGTCTCTCAATTCATCATCGGCCTACGTGACGATATCTGCACGGGAGTGCGTCAGCACATGCCCACAAGCGTTTCCAGAGCGGCGGCCCTGGCACGCATTCAAGAGGAAGAGACCGAGCACACCAGGCCCTGCGAGCGCCCTGCGATCTATGCGCGCGCTCTCCTGCCACCACCCGTGGCCGTGGTCGTGGCGGGACCAGTTCCGCCACGCAACGACGGCGCCAATCATGGCCCAGACAACTTCGGCAGAGAGCGCCAACTGCGAGAATTCAGGCATGCCAATGGGTTGTGCTTCAAGTGCAGCGACAAGTACAACAGAGAACACAAGTGCAACGAGATAGGTCAACTGCTCACCATCGAGGTAGGCGATCACGGTGAGCTCCTGTTGGATGATGCCATCCATGCACTCAAACTACTCAACGAAAATCCAGACGACATTGCGGCCTGTTACCAGATTTCAGTTCACCCCGTCGCAGGCACGGAATCAACCGGAACCATGCGTCTCCGCGCTCTTGTTGGAAACCAAGTAATGCTGCTGCTGGTGGACTCAGGCAGCACACACACATTTGTGAATGCAGCGTTTGCTGTCCGGGCAGGCTGCATCATGCAGGAGGCAGCGCCGGTCAGTGTGCGTGTGGCCAACGGCGACACTCTCCAATCTACACAGCAAGTATCCCAATTGAATTGGTGGTGCCAGGGACACACATTCAGCACCAACATGCGTCTGCTCGAACTGGGCGCCTGTGATGCGGTCCTTGGAGTCGATTGGCTTGCCGAGTTCAGCCCTATGAACTGTCATTGGGGACTCAAGACCATGGAATTTCATTATGACAGTGTTAACATCAAGCTGCAAGGTGTGCACACTCCCACCGAGCCTACACTCACAGAGATGCGAGCCGATCAGCTGTCCAAGTGGATTCATGGCAACGAAGTGTGGGCATTGGTTTTAGTACACGCAGATACCCTCTTGCAGCGACAACTGATCAAATGCCACCACAACTGCAAGCCCTGCTGGATGAATATGCAAACGTCTTCCAGGAACCCAAAACCTTGCCACCACACCGGGACTTTGACCATGCAATCCACCTAGAGCCAGGAACATCTCCACCCAATGTCAAACCCTATCGGTACCCCCCTCTTCAAAAGGACGAAATTGAGCGCTAAGTAGCGGAAATGCTTCAAGCAGGCCTGATCACCACGAGGATCAGCCCTTTCGCTGCACCGGTCCTGCTGGTCAAGAAAAAGGACGATATGTGGCGTTTTTGCGTCGATTACCGTCGCTTGAATGATACCACAATCAAGAACAAGTTCCCTTTGCCGATCATCGACGAGCTCCTCGACGAATTGGCGGGCGCTCGGCTTTTCTCCAAATTGGATCTTCGTGCAGGATATCACCAGATCCGGATGCGCTCGGAAGATGAAACCAAAACGGCTTTCAAAACACACCATGGCCATTTCCAATTTCGTGTGATGCCCTTCGGAGTGACGAATGGACCACCAACATTTTAGTGCCTGATCAACTAAGTCTTCGCGCCAATAACAAGGAAGTTTGTCCTCGCCTTTTTTGGATGACATTCTGACATACAGTTCATCGTTTGATGAGCATCTTCGTCAGGTTTTCGATACACTGCGTTGCCATCAGTTATACGCAAAGCTCTCCAAATGCTCATTTGCCCAGCCATCATTTAACTATCTCGGCACATCCTCTCAGCTGATGGGGTTGCAACAGAGACAGACAAAACTGAAGCAATTCGACAGTGGCCACAACCAACAACAGCAACAGAATTGTTTGACATAGAGTTCATCGTTTGACGAGCATCTACAGCATCTTTGTCAGGTTTTTGATATGCTGCGTCGCCATCAGTTAGACGCAAAGCTCTCTTCGATATCAGTTCGATATGCTGCGTCACCATCAGGATCTGAGCTGCAACGCAAAGCTATGGCGAAGTTGGGCGGCTTACAATTCAAATTTAAGTACCGTAGAGGAGCTGACATTGTGGCAGCAGATTCTCTGTCCCGGATTGGCCATTTGCTGACCATTCAGGCTACATCTACGTGTCAAACTTCGTGAGGTATGAAACTCCTACGTTACTAACGCCAAGGCAACGCAACTACTGCAAGCTCTGGCCGTGCACAACTTAGATGAAGAAGGCCATGAGCTGGACCGGGGCTTGATCAAATACAAAGGTCGCCTCTGGATTGGGGACAACGCGCTATGCAGACCAAGCTGATTACGGAGATGCACACCACAACAGTCGGTAGCCACTCCGGCATTCGCCCAACGTACATGCGCCTGAAGAATCTATTCTACTGGCCCGGTATGAAATTGCAAGTGGAAGAGTTTGTTAAACAGTGCAGCACCTGCCAGCACGCTAAACATGAACATACTCATCCAGCTGGAGCCCCAACCCCTGCCCGTCCCGACGCGTGTCTGGGGAGAAGTCACCATGGGTTCTATCGAAGGGCTGCAATCGGATGGCGCCGATGTGATTCTGTTGGTGGTGGACCGCCTGTCCAAGTACGTACACTTCATCCCTCTTCATCATCCTTTCACTGCTCCGAGGGTGGCTCGGGCGTTCCTCATCTCTTGCTAGTCCACAACTCCTTTTCTAGCTTGCTTACGGTACCCCAAGCACTCGCAGTTCAGGCTAACAATCTTGTACTTCTCGGAGTCTTCACCGGGAGGTGGCCTTGTTCCCACAAGGGAGGTAGGTGGAGCTAAGTTCTACCGGAAAAAGTTCTATTCTAAGCTAACCTAGAGAGGTGTTGGAAGAGTATTTCTAGTCTCCTTCACGATTGGGTAAGTTAGAGTCAAAAGGGGAAAGATACGCCTTTGACCCTCTCACTGCGCAGGCAGGAAAAGCCTGGATGTGGAACCAACCAGTTTATGAAGTGGCCATGCTGCATTAATATGTGATCCACCACTTTATTAGATCCTTCTTGGTTACAGTGATTTCTGAGATGGTTCTATGGCATCTCCAACAATGTCATGTCATCGTTAGTTAGCTTTTGCCACATCACCTAAATCCTATATGGAGGGGAGTAATAGTTAGGAGAGAGATGGTTCATTGTTGGTATAACTTCAGACCATAGCTAGAGGCAAGCCAAGGCAAAAGTAGAGAGGAAAATAACATGTAAGAACAAAAATAATATAAAATATGTAAGTATGGGTTAGTGTTACATACAAGCTATTGGAGTAGAATATGTTGTAGTGTTGGTTGATGATGTGGATGTCTATACATACATGCTTATATACAAACTATTGGAAATGCCCTAAACTGAAAAGGGAGTATTCATCTTGTTTTAGCCACTCAAGCAACTTAAAGAAAAGACTAATGTTGTTTTCTCCATGTATGTTATCCAGATTGCCTGTTTGCCAAGAAGGTCTGGAATGCACAAGATGCTGGTGCCTCAGCAGTGCTTGTAGTTGATGACAAGGATGAGCCACTGATAACAATGGACTTACTTCAGGAAGATGACGAGGCTGCAAAATATATACAGAACATATCCATTCCTTCTGCTTTAATTGATAAGAAATTCGGAGAACAGTTGAAGAAGGCTGTTAAAGATGGTGAAATGGTAAATGTGAATCTTGATTGGAGGGAGGCTGTTCCACATCCTGATAACCGAGTTGAGTACGAGTTGTGGACAAATAGCAATGATGAATGTGGGCCTAAATGTGATATGCTTATGCATTTTCTGAAGGAATTTAAGGGAGCTGCACAGTTACTTGAGAAAGGTGGTTATAGTCAGTTCACACCCCATTATATTACTTGGTATTGCCCTCAAGCATTTGTTGTCAGCAAACAATGCAAGTCCCAGTGTATAAACCATGGAAGGTATTGTGCACCTGACCCAGAACAAGATTTTAGTACTGGCTATGGTGGAAAAGATGTTGTTGTAGAGAACCTGAGACAGCTTTGTGTGTTTAATGTTGCAAATGAGATTAAAAAACCATGGATCTGGTGGGATTATGTGACTGATTTTCACATAAGGTGCCCAATGAAGGACAAGAAGTATAACAAAAAGTGCGCAGAAACAGTCATTAAATCACTAGGTTGGCTCCTCTTTGCTTTCTGAGGCAATAAGCATGTTTATTGTAATTAATTGTGCTTATTTTATTACAATTAACATACAACATTCATGTTTTTAAGGGATGTACATAAGTTCGTATGCATTTGAATCCACATGCGTATGTACATAATTTGTAGAAATGTGGCATTATATGACATCAGACACCTTGCTGATAGTTAAAATGGCATCACTAATTTAAGCATAAAGGTAACAGTCATTTTACAATTCAACAGGTTTGGAAGTGAAGAAGATTGATAAGTGCATGGGAGATCCAAATGATGATTCTGACCACCCATTACTTAAAATGGAGCAGGACTCTCAGGTGAACTGACCTTGTATAATTAGTCAAGTGAAATTTCTAAGTAAAACTGAAACACTGTAGACTATTACCAATGCAATTTATCAACTTAAGTACACTTTTGTATCTTGGGGTTTAATATGATGTATGATGTTAGATAGATTGGGAAAGGGTCAAGAGGAGATGTTACCATATTGCCTACTCTTGTTGTGAACAATCGACAGTATCGAGGTAAATGTTCCACAAGATCTAATGTAAGGATGTAACCAAATCGTACCTGCTCTAACTGATTTTAGCCTTGAAAAGAACAGGAAAGCTAGGAAGGAAAGCTGTCCTCAAAGCTATTTGTGCTGGCTTTGAGGAAACAACTGAACCAAATGTTTGTCTGAGTGATGGTAAGGACAAGACATTACACCTTTCATTAAAATATAGTGCTAATACTGAGTTGTTTTAACAGACATGGAAACAAACGAGTGTCTGAGCGATAATGGAGGTTGCTGGCAAGACAAAACTGCTAATGTCACAGCTTGTAAGGTATGTATAAATAGGTTGATGATTTTTACTGGACATCACAGTCTTATGTTCCTAACCATTCTCTGGTTTTCTTAATTTGCTGTGATCAACACTTGTCCAGGACACTTTTCGCGGCAGAGTGTGTGAATGCCCCACATTCAATGGCGTGCAATTTAAAGGAGATGGCTACAACAACTGTGAACGTAATATTCTTTCTGTCTATCTTTACAGCTTCTGTACATGAATGACTTGAAACAATTATCTTCCGGTTTGTAATTTACAGTTCCTTTTTAACACTGCTTGCGTCAGTAAGGGGCTAGTAGTGAAACCATGACTGATCAACGTTTTATTGGCTAGTAAGTTCTGTTGTTAAAACTTGCTATATACTGAAGTTAAATTGTGTAAGAAATACATGTATACAACAACAAATCCTTTCAATCCCAAACAAGTCGGGGTAGGCTAGAGGTGAAACCCATATGATCTCGAAACCTAGTTATGGTTCTTGCACGTGGATAGCTAACTTCCACACACAAATGTCCATGGCGAGTTATTTGGTGACATTCCAGTCCTTCAAGTCTCTCTTAGTGAACTCCTCCGATGTCAAGTTTGGCCTACCCTGACATCTCTTGACATCATCAACACGCTTTATCCTTCCGCTATGCACCGACGCTTCTGCAGTCCTGCGTTGTATATGCCTAAACTGTCTCAAACGATTTTGGTCAAGCTTCTCTTCAATTGGTGCTACCCCAATCATTCTGGACCCGATCCTTTCTTGTGTGGCCACACATCATGCACATCTCAACATGTCGCCATTTAGTTGGCCAAGAATCTGCTCCATACAACATCGCAGGTTGAATCGATGTCCTATAGAACCTTCATTTTAGCCTTTGTGGCACTCTCGTCACAAGGGACGCCAAAAGCTTGGCGTCACTTCATCCATCCAGTTTTGATTCGATGGCTCACATCTTCATCGATACCACCATCCTTTTGCAGCATTGAGCCCAGATATCAAAACCAAATTCTTAATCGTGCGCGCGCACGATTTGAGCGAAGCAAGCGGCCAAGCCACCTCACACACGCATGCATGCAATCACATGGTCTAAATTTGTCTTTATTCAACTGACGTGGCACATATAGATAGCGCATTTCAATTCCATGTTTGAGGAATATGTACGTGCATTTTATTCGGGTTTTCAATTTTTTTTAAAGCCATATCTTGCAAACCGCGAGTTGGATTTCAGATCCGTTTTCACCGTTGGAATCCTTGCGATGAGATCTTTAAAACTACACCTTGCATGAGTATGTTTTGATGAAATATTTTTGCTGCCAAATTTGATGCTATATGGTGCAACTCTATTACTACATGGTGCAATTTTAGTAATGTACTGTGCAACTTTTTTCGAAACCAATTTTAGACCTGCATGATCCATCTTCCTATGAGGATCAACCATGACAAACCAACTTTTTGTGATATGAAGTTGTCGGGGGTGTGATTCACGACG
>CBMN010754807.1:298-10891 GCA_000582825.1 Hordeum pubiflorum
AGTGTTCCTGGTTGATCGTAGGGCATTATTTTTGTTTTCTACTACATTTCCCAACACTATTGTGTTGTCATCGCCCAAGGCTATCCCTCTAAACCCTCTGACCTCCCGTTCTCCGACAACCGCAATGCTGCACCTGCTTGCCTTCGTTAACGTGCTTACTCACCTTCGCTTGGGACATCATAGTTCCCGGCTACGCCATCCTCGTCTTTGGTGAGGTCATGTCTCAACCTCACCGGGGTCCACGCTCGTGATGGCGCTCGTTACGTCGCTCTCATTTACGACGTCGTCCGAAAATCAAGTAAGATCGTACACAACCGGACTTGACAAATTCGCCCACTAAATGTGCGTTGACGCGCCCGAGCGCGACCCCAGACAGCGTTAGACGGCCCCTCATATGTCATGCCAGACAGCCACACTTGTTATATAAAAACCCTCAAATTTATGCACGTCCATCATACACATGAATATCCCAAGATCATTGAGTAGTTCCACAATTCAAACATAGTTCAATCATAAAATATATTTGAAGTGCACAATTCAAACATGAAACCCCTTGGTTTCCATCTTGGTTTTCATTGTGGACCCACAAATGCTCCACAAGATCATTGAGTAGTTGCATGTGTACCTATTCATCTTGGCGATTCCGATGCATGTGTAGAAAATTCATGATCTAATTTGTTCAGATTGCCCTTCACCCTTGTCCTCGACAATCATATTATGCAAACTGACGCAACATGTCATCAACTGCTATAAAGTCTCTGATTCCCACATTATCACAGCTCCATGAACAATTCCCTATCCCGGTTAAAAACTTTTCCTCTTTTGATCGAACCCTTGAAGTTGAGAATGTGTTCCACCTTCCTTTCCATTTCCTCAGCATATCAGCATCATCTCAGCATCTTCATCCGACTCGAACGAATTGAAGAACTCTATTTGCATTAGTACATCAAGCTCGTGTTTCCATTCTCCCCTCCGAATCCATCGTTCGGCCTAAAAACAAAGAAAAAATGCTCGAATAATTTGCGAGAAACACACAGAGGGTAAGGTGCAGTCCGAGAAGAGTCGGACGTACCGTGATGGCGTCTGGGGTGACCACAGTGTCCGGGGCAGCGAGACTGGCGGGGAGAAGTTTTATGGCGGTGATAACGGCGCCGAGGGGTTGGGACGACGACGGAGCTAGGGAAGAGCCTACGCGAACGAGGGAGAAGAGAGGAAAGAAAAAAAGACTGGTCCGACAAAGTCGGAAGGGTCCTGTGTGTCGGATTTGGCGTAGCGGATGTGACTGGATGTATAGGTCCGATTTGAAAAGGGCAGCCCGGTCACAATTTTATGACCGCTCATTGAATGCGTTGGAAGAGTCCGCTGTAAATGCTCTAGTGCCCGCGGAATTTTCAGCTACCTATTGATTAGCTAATGCGAAGAATATTCCCCAGTTCTGCAACTAAAAGACGCTCCTCCTCGTCGTCGTCTGCCTCTCATCGTCTTAACGCTCTGTCACATCAGACGTTACACGCTCGATGATTAGTCCACGAGTCGCGTCATCCTGGACCTTTCGCCGCCATCTTCTACAGTGGATGTGGAATCCCGACGACCGGCGACAAGACAGACCACCAGGGCATGGACTCGCCGGTCAATTTCCGGTGCCAGCGCTCGCACGGTGCAGCTTGACCGACGATGTGAGGAGCAGCACTGCAGCAGCATCCATGATATGATACACCTATACAATACAGTAGGCACCGATGCTCATCTACCTGAGGCTCACATGAACGAATATCTTTATATCTGATGAAAGTGATCACGGGCGAAGGTCTAGGAATTTCCAGGTGCGACCTTGGATTAAGCAGCTGATGGTGATCGCAGGGTTTGAGCCTGTCACGGCGCTGATTACGCAGCCGCCTCCAGCACATCGGCCGGTGGCAATAAACAGCCGCCCAACGCTAATCCACCCCCTGCGATATGGATATGAACGCATGTGCATGGAGTCATACTGATTACGAGTTGCGGAAAAAGGGAAGGAGTCATATTGATTACAGATAACACAGCACTAAAGGCGCGGGGCCTTCGCAGTTAACGGCGCTTTCGCAGGACAAAGTCCGCCGCGATTCTTCTCCGTTCCATGGACGCTAGCATTTCCGTGCTTTGGAGGCATGCGGCGAGGGATGACCGTCACTTTCGTCTTTTTCCTCCGTCGGCATTTGGATTTTGGAACTGCCGTGGAAAACCGGTTGATGATGACCCCCTGCCCGCAAGGGACTTGCGACGTCCCGATCCATCGTGACCGGGGGGAAGACTTGGAAGAATACCGTTAGCCGGTCAACGTGTGGTTCTCTGTTTCGCAAGTAGCGAAGTATTCTGATAAATATGGCGTAAGCATCCAAATTCCAAAGTGATGCAATCATATCGGCACCTATATTTATTTATTTATTTTGCGGGTGGAAAGGGATTTTATTTATCACTCAACTGGTAGGTCTTTCATACAAAGATCAGGCCCATCACCTGGTCCCGAACCGAGCCACACAGCAGTGCGCTCTTCTAACCTACCATAGCTAGCTAGGTACTCCCTCCGTTCTATAATGTAGTGCGTCCTCGGTTTTCAAGCTTGAACTTTGACAATGAATTTAACCAACGAGACCGATTGCGGCGGGGACAAAAACTATAGCATTGAATTTGTATTCCCCATCGTAATCGGTCTCGTTGGTCAAATTCATGGTCAAACTTAGATTTTGGAAAGCGTGGGCGCACTACATTGTGGAACGGAGGGAGTAATGGCTCAGTCCATTTTGCTCACGAGCAATGTGAACCAGCTTAAACTATCTCCCATCCCCCATGAGCCTCTTGATTTGGTCCACCAGCATAGCATAGCGCGACCGATCTCTGACAGACCCAGCCATCATATTGAAACCAACGAGACAGTCGGTCTCTATCTCTATGGGAAGTTGCGTCCACTGAAGCGCAAGATTTGCAGACCAATCAGGGAGTCCACATATCCGAGAAGGAAGCGTCGGGAGACGTCAACTGGAGGGGGAACCTTGTCATGGGTCAGCTCATTTCGGACGTGCCAACAACGCCAGAGGGTCATCATCAGCTCCATCCTCTCCGTGTCCGGCAGATCACAGAGAGCTTGGGCAAGCCATTCCATGCCCGTCCTCCTGAAGTTCGCCGTCGTCGGGATGCGCCAATGTTCGTCCATGGCTTGCCACAACCCGACTGCTGTTGGGCACCTACAAACGCATGGAAAGTGTCCTCCGGCTCAGTTGCGCAGAGGGGGCATAGGTCAGAAATTTCCAGGCCGCGGCGTTTTTTGTTCACCCAGGTGGGCAAACAATCAGTAAGTAGTCTCCAAACAAAGGTGCACACCTTAGGAGGAGCAGGGCACCTCCAAATAAAAGCCCAGACGACCCGTCGCCCGTCCTGTGCCCTGCTCGCCGCGACTGATGAATCCCTTAGCCGATCCTCCAGAGCAAGTCGATAAGCACTCCGTGCAGAGAAGCATCCGCTCTTCTCAAGCGCCCAAGCAATAATATCATCGGCCATACGTGGTGAGGTTTTGATTTTCACGATCTCCTCTGCATCAACCGGAAGGAAGATCTGTTGTATCAGGATTTGCCGCCATGGGCCATGGTTGTCTAGTAGGTCTGCTACCCGTCTCAGTCTACATCTTCCTTGTAGTGTGATTGGCTTGCCCTGACCATTCCTCGGGATCCAACTATCCCGCCAGATACGTATGGAATTGCCGTTCCCCACCCGCCAAACCAGGCCCTTTTTTAACAGTTCTAAGCCATGCTGCACTCCTTGCCAAGTCGCTGAATCACCCGACGGGAAGACCGTATCTTCAAGTCGTCCATTAGGGTAATATCGAGCCTTTAGTAGTCGTGCGCATAAACTGTCCGGATTGGACAGTAGCCTCCAGGCTTGGCGCGCAAGGAGGGCCTGATTGAAGAGGCGAAGATCACGAAACCCGAGTCCTCCTTGTGCCTTCGGCTTGATAAGATGAGTCCATGCCCGCCAATGCATTTTCCGGTGCCCCTTTTCTACTCCCTAGTAAAAGTTACGAATCATCCTCATGAGATCCTCGCATGTTGAGGCCGGGAGGCGGAAGACACTCATAATGTACGTCGGGATTGCCATGGCAACCGATTTGATCAGTACTTCCCGACCACTTTGAGCTAGAAAATGGGCTGCATCCCAGTCCACCATCCTCTTACTGTACTTCTGCTGCAGATTCTGAAACTTGTTCTTTGACATTCGGCCAGAAGGGGTTTGCAACCCTAAGTAACGCTCCTCAAAGGTATGGTTATGTACCTCCAGCACGTGCATCACCTCCTCGCGGACTTCATCCTGACAGTGCTCCCCGAACAGTATTGAGCATTTCCGAGGATTAATGAGTTGGCCAGTAGCAAGTGCATAAGTAGCGAGAGCCTCCTTGATATAAGTTGCCTCTTGCGCCGTTGCACGGAAAAAGAGCAAGGTGACATCAGCAAAACGCAGGTGTGAGATACCCGGTGCCCGCGGGAATACACGCACTGGTGTAATACCTTGATTCTGCACTCCCTGTTTTAAAATAGCCGCCAAACCATCAGCAACAAAAAGAAAAAGGAACGGGGATAGAGGGTCTCCCTGCCGTAGACCACGCGACGGTGCAAATGAATCTGAGAGGGTTCCGTTTAGATTAACACAATATCGAATCGAGGTGACACATGCCATAATCCACCTCACCCACTGGTTCGAAAAACCCATCTTTTGCATCACTTGCTCGAGGAATCTCCAATCTACCCTGTCATAGGCCTTAGATAAATCCAGTTTATAGGCACAGAAATTCTTTGTTGTATCTTTCTCTTGCCTGATATAATGAGTGCACTCAAACGCTATCAAAGCATTATCTGTAATGAGCCTCCCCGGGACAAACACACTTTGCTCTTCTGAGACAACTTCTCCCAGAATTGGCCTCAAACGGTTAACCAGGTATTTTGCAATGATTTTGTAGACCACGTTGCACAAACTAATTGGTCGGAACTCTGTTAGATTTGTTGGGCTGTCCACCTTTGGGATGAGCATTATGGTGGTAGAGTTCACCCCGTGGGGCATAATTCCAGTAACAAAAAATTCCCTCACGGCCGCAATAATGTCCTCCTTGAGAGTGCCCCAATGACGCTGAAAAAATCTCGCCGGGAACCCGTCCGGCCCCGGCGCCTTGAGGGGGCCAATTTGAAACAAGGCATCGTTGATCTCCTTGTCAGAAAAAGGCGCGCACAGTTCTGCATTCATCTCCGCTGTGATCACCTCCTCAAACAGCGCCACTACAGCTTGAGGATGTAGATTTTGGTCAGCTTCAAAAAGGCTATGGAAATAGGACATCGCCATACCTGACATCACATGATGCTTAGTTTGGTAAGTACCATGGTCATCCACGAGACCTTTAATTTTGTTCTTACGGGCTCTCCAAATTGTCTTCCGATGGAAAAACTTGGTATTGCGATCTCCATGTTTTAACCACTCCACTCGAGAGCGCTGTAGCCACACATCATCTCCTCCTTGTAGAGAAGTTCGTTCATATAATCGGAAGCCTTCCTTATCTCATTGCGATCGGCGTTCATGTTAGTGAGTTCCTCCAACCTCGTGATGTTCCCTAATTTCTTGTTGCTCCAGCTGTGCAGTGCAGCCATAGTGGACCGAAGAGCTTGACTAATTTTGTCCAGGTTCCCTTTCGCTCCTTCCTCTGCCCAAGATTCCTCTACCACCTCTGCTAGCGCCGGCTCACGTTTCCACATCACCTCGTACCTGCGTGTTCTCCCTGTCCGAACCTGCGTTTCCTTGATGCAGCGTATGATTAAGGGACAGTGGTGAGAACAAGGTGACGTGAGGTGGCCTACCTCAACCTCCGAAAAAAGGTCACGCCAAGAGTTTTCCGCCACTGCCCTGTCCAGTCTCACCTGCACATTAGCATTACCACTTCTCTTGTTATCATATATGTATAGGGGTATCCCGTGAACCCCAAGTCGACGAGCTGACAATTCTCTAGACACTCTTTGAAAGCAAGCATCTGATTTTGGCCCCTAGGAGAGGCACAGAGATGTTCAAATTCCCACGATGCCTCGTTGAAATCCCTCGCAACTAGCCAAGGAATATTAGACGCGTTCTTCAATCTACACAAACTCTCCCACATGAGGCGTTGATTCTCCACTCTTGGTTCCCCATAAACAAAGGTTACCCTCCAGAGCGGATCATCCGCTGACACATGCACATAAGCATCAATCCACCTTTCATTTATATCTTGAACACTGACGTACAAAGAATTATCCCAAAACAGTGCTAAACCCCCACTTTTGCCTTGACTACTAATTCCATCAAAACCTTTCAGGCCTAACCGATTACGAATCCTAGGCATCTTATGTTTTTGTTGTCTGGTTTCACATAAAAAGACCAACTTCGAGGAATGGACTCTACAAAGAGCCTGAAGATCACGAACTGTGCGAGGGTTCCCCGCCCCTCGACAGTTCCAAATTAAGCAATCATTATGACTGACGGGGCACCACACGTGGCCCCGTCAGTTTACCGGCGGCCCCAAGGCTGGTTGCCTCCAACTCCACCTCACTCTCCTTGCTACTTGCATCATCCTGCAGATATTGCGTCTCTAACTTCCCCTTCTTTTGAATGCCCCCCTTGGGTATATCCAAAAATGGAACCATCTCCTTGCCTTTGGTTGCTATCGGATTATGACCTAACATGCCCTCCACCAGCCTCTTGCCCAACATCGAATCATTAAAGTCCATAGACTCCCGAACGCTCCCGAAGGAGACCTCCAGGTTTCCAATGTCATGCAGCGCCGGAATCATATCATCCCTGCCCGGTAGCGCCTCGCCAATCACAAGGGCACCATGTTTCTTACTAGCAGGTACCTTCTTCTGCATCCCTGTTGTCTTCTTCCTTCGCTGCTTCATAATAGGTTCACGTACATCATCTGTCCTGGCCTCGAACTGCATTTTCATCTGTTGGACCTTGCTGCATTCCGGCGTCTCCTTATCTAGCCTCAGTCTCAACCCATCCACATGAGAGGCAAGTTGTTCATCCGCCTCCTTTGACCCTGCAACCTCATTCTCTTCAAACCCGTCATGTGCATCCACTCGGTTTGGCATCCCATGTGGTTATCTCTGACCACTACTAGCAGTAGATCGCGCAGACTGCCGAGCAGCAGACCCCGCACTCCCCAACGAGAAGTCCATCGTCCATCTCGCTCTAGGATGACCAGGGGAAGCAGTGAAAACTGGTCGCTGCTCAAATTTCTTGAAAGACGAACACCGGAGAGTTGAGTCATATCCTTTCGTGGGGACTCCCAGACTCTTCTTCTCGCAAACCTCATTGTCATGCCCCATGAAACCACAATGAAAGAAAAAGTGTGGTACTCTTTCATATTTAAGCTTGAAGCTACTCCGTTTGGACTCTCTGTTAACCTTGTACTCCAGAATGACCTCCTTCTGTAGGCATCTATTATATGGAAGTTTGACCCGGACTCGCAAGAACTCATTTGTGCCAAAACCACTCTCCGGGGTGTCCACCTCCAGCACCTCTCCTAGCGTACCCCCAACTGCATTGCCATAGGCTCTGGTTTGCTTTTTTCCACGAGATATCAAACACGCGCACCCAAACAGGAACGGTATCAAGCAAAGTTTCAGATGGTCTCTCATTACTATCAAAAGGAGTGACCAACAGCGCATAGCCATCATAAATCCACGGCCCCCCTCGAGCTACAAACTTATAGTCCCCTTCAGAAAAGAGGGTAATGCCATAGAATTTCTTCCTTATAGGTTTGAATTCAACTCCTGTTCTAAGCTGCCATATCTTTTCAAAGTGATCAGACAAGGTTTTCACACTCAGCCGCTTCTCAGATCTGTAGAGGCTCATGAGTGTCCATCCCATGTGCTCATTCTCCTCCTCTTCCTCCTCCTCGAAGTCAACTGCAACAAACGGTACATCATCCATATCCACTTCACCCTCGATTTGCGCCTCCGCTCCATCAGGGAGCCCGCCTTCCGAGGTCAGGCCATCCTAGTTGCCATCCTCAGGATCTGCCGCCATTGGACCAAACTGCTCTGACATCCGCCGGATGACTAGATCACCCGCACCAGAGGGCTTCGGGTGGGTAGGATTCTCACCGAGTCCCCCTTTGTCACCCCCGCCCTTGGCAGCGGATGAAGCTCTAGACATCTCCGACTGAGATCGGCGCCAAAGAACCTTGGGATCAGGCCTAAGGTTGATTGATTTGGCAGCGGTCAGGGGTAGAAGATCAGTAGATATGGCGTGCCCACAACTATTCATAGGCATAACCCTAGGGGTCAGGAGATCGTGTACAACACGACTTGAGACCCTCGGGGGTGGACGGAGACCCAAAGACAACAAGGACGACGGTGTCGTGACCCGAGAGGACTCCTCCCGGTGGCCCGATACGCTTTCGTCGGGATTTTGGCCTGGCGGCGGCGTGGAGTCGCCCATCACCAGAGCAGCCCTAAACCCTAGACGAAGCAAACTATGCACATTTTTCGCTTTTCTTTTTCTGCCTTGGCACCTATATTGTTGACCAGCGCAGAATTTAAAAAAAAAGACAAGTCTTTTGTGGCCCGTGTAAAAAAACGCTCTTCTTATATACAAGATTTCTCTTTGTTTTCCTCAGAGCACATTGCATCTCTTTTCTTCATAAAACTTTTACATTTCACTTACGCATATGTTATCGAAAAATCAAAATTATTTAAATTTCCAACATATTCTAGTGATTTTAGTATAAATCCGAGGAGCAGAAATGCCAGCCGTCGAGCATCTAATACAAAGAAAAGCAAGTTTTCCACGTACACCTTCTTAGTCGATGAAAACGTCTTCTTCCATCGAACGTACATCGTTGGAAGGTATGAAATAAATCCAGAAAAATACGACTATCAATGTCAAGTCTACAACTTGAACCCTCATGGGTTGTTTCCTCCACAAGGAACCTAACCATGTCAGCTATGCTCAGTTCACAGATTTCTTGTGTCATCAGGACATGTTGAATGGAATTCCATGAGGTCTGTGTTGCAATAATTTTAAAAATAATTTAATATATATTTTTCACGGGAGAATTTTTCGATCTATTCATAATCAATCTTGACAGTACAAAGAGTATCACGGGTACAAAAAGTTAGAACCAGAACTATGTACCGTCTAGCGACGACTACAAGCACTGAAGCGAGCCAAAGGTGAGCTACCGCCATTGCCCCTCCATCATCGGAGTAGGGCAAACCTTGTTATAGTAGGCAGTCAGGAAATTTTCATGCTAAGGTCCCACAGAAACAGCACACTGGGGCAGCAATATCATCGATGAAGAGATTCGTAGGTCGAACGGATCAAACCTATAAATGCCCAAACAAAGATGAACAAAAACAGGATCAAAATAGATCCACTGAATAACAACACCGACCGACTCCCGTGAGTAAAGGACTATACCATGAATCTGTAGTACCACCCTTGAAAGGCAAACATAGTTGTGATGTGCTGAGCCGCAAGGCATAGGTAAACGGTTTTACTGCGGGAGAATTGCCACTAGGGTTGTGTAAGAATTCAAGGACTTGAGATTGGATATTGTGCTAGAAGGGTGCCTGGCAAACTTGGAGGTTCAACCCACTTTACTAGAAAGAATTAGGGAAGGTTAGAAGGAGGACCCCGAGATCTAGAAAATCAAGAAAGACTTGAACGATAAGGCGGATAGTTTCTACGAGGACGACCAAGGAATTATGTGGTTCAAAAACCGAGTATGTGTGCCTAACGACCTGGAATTGAGAAGGTTAATCATGCAGGAAGCACATGAATCCATCCCGGTAACACCCAAATGTATATGGATTTGAAAGGAGGATACTGGTGGACCAGAATGAAGAGGGATATAGCAGATTATGTGGCACTTTGCAATGCATGCGAAAGAGTTAAGGTTGAACACCAAAAGTCGGCGGGGCTATTGCAACCACTGCCACCTGCAAAGTGGAAGCGTGACAAGATTTGAATGGATTTTATCTCCGAACTGCCTAGGAACCAATCAGGATATGGCTCTATTTAGGTGCCGGTGGATCACCTCATCAAGGTGGCACATTTCATACAGTAAAGACGACCTACATTAGTGCCAAATTAGCCAAAATCTACATGACCAAGATAGTGATTCAATATGGAGTTCCATAGGAGACTGTCTCTGATAGAGGCACCCAGTTGACCTCATAGTTCTGGGAGCAGTTACATGAGTCACTGGAAACTCATTTGGAATACATCGCATCTTTCACCCACAGACCGATGGTCAAACACAAAGAGTGAAGTAGGTGCTACAGGACATGCTCAATCATGCATCGAAATGGCACCCTTCAAAGCACTATATGGGAGGAAGTGTAGAACCCCACTACTCTAGAGTGGAGTAGGGGAGAGGAGTTTATTTGGACCCAACGTTATTCAGGAAGCCGATGAGAAAGTAAAGTGGGTCCGAGACCGTCTAAAGATTGCGTGGTTCATACGTCCATTTTGCATCATNNNTTCCTATTGTTATTTACTTTGTTTTGTTGAATAATAATGTTTTGGGGAGTGATTCTAATG
>CBMN010754811.1:162-14870 GCA_000582825.1 Hordeum pubiflorum
TCCGTTCGGTGCTAGATCGTGATTCCGCCACGTCAGCCCGACCCGCCCCGACCCAACTCCGTCCCACAAATATCCCTAATCCGAAAACCTTACCCCACTCCGCTCTCGCTATGTCTCTTCTTCTCCTCCTCCGATTTCTCCGATTCAATCTAGTCTGGCGACCATGTCGAGCACTGGTAGCCACTCCGACTCCAACCTCGATGCCGACAAGGACCTGGCCCTCGGCATTGTCCTCGAGAGGTCTAAGGTGGACATGGGGGCTAGTTTCGGATCTGCCGTCTCGCCTCTCCTCCACCGACAGAGCGAAGAGGCCGGCGCTGGCGCCTTCCCCACGCCATCCCCTGCCCCCGCTGGCTGCTGCACCCTCACATGGGTATCAGTGGGTGCTTGTGCCCGCCTAGCCGCCCCGGTCGCACACGTCGGAATCGGGGCGCGCGCCGCCCGCCGCAAGAGGTAGCTGGCAAGGGAGAGGAGAGTCGGTGAAGAGATCTGTCCACTGCCGTCGTGGGTTTCCGACAGAGCCCGACGAGGACAAGCGGATCCTCGCTTGGGTTTACCGTCGGTCACTTACGACGGCGGAGACGGACGCTCGGCGGCTCCGCTGGAAGAACGACAAGGCGCTTCGGCTTTTGCCATCGAGCAGTCCGAGCACGAGGCCAAGGAGAAAGCGACGGATGCGTCTCGGCTGGCGAAGCTCAAGTGACAACAGGACCAGGTCGTCCGGTGGCTCAAAGGGCTCATCATCATTTCCCTCTCATCCTCCTCCTCCGACAGAGACGACCAGGTTGCCTCGTCGGACGACTCAGACGATCCTCCACGAGCCGCGATGCCTACAGTTGCGCTGACAACCGAAAGGGGAAAGGGCCGACAAGGAAGTGGTGAAGATCCGCTTTCTACACTTTAATTTCATGGTTTTAGATGTAGTTAAAAGTTGTCCGACGTTTATGTGTGATATGTGAACTATGGCGGTCTTTTGAAGACCCGTTAGTGATCTTTTGGTGAACGGATTGTGCATTTATATGTCTTTTTTTGCATGTTTTAGTTTGGTCAAGGTTGCATGGTTTAGTATGTATATGTATACAGGGGAGCACATATGAGATACATGGACATGGAGGACATGATTTAAGAATGACCCGTCACTGCCAGACGCATCATCCGCGGGCGTTGAAGGAGCCGGATTTGAGGGGTGTTTTTATTTTCCAATTTTCTAAAAATTTAAAACGAACGCAATCTTTAAAGTCTTTATAAAATTAATTAATTCGAGCCTTTTCGAGACAAATCCCTGGATTATACGCCAAGTAGTAAAACTGTAATTTATTTAGTATTTTTTGTCTAAGCAGGGTATATATATATACAGGTGAGGTCAATGTGAGGCAGTAGAAAAATCGTGTGGAACCCGGGATGACGGACGGAGAGTGCTCAACTGATTTGGACGACGCGGCCAATGGCGCACCACTGACTAATCCATGGCCGGCTGCCGCTAACGCCATTGCTGTCCCTCTCCATCTCGACTGGCTACAAACCAAACCCCCGCCGAGCCAGCGCCCACGGAACAACGCGCTGAGCATCATCTCCTGTCCGGACTCCTCCTCCTCTCTCACCAGCCCACCAGCCCGGCCGGCAGCCACCAGTAGCCGCCATGGGAGAGGCGGTGGCCGCGTCGGAGGAAAGGATGGCGGTGGTGGTGCCGGCGCCGCAGCCGCGCAAGGGCGTGGCGTCCTGGGCGGTGGACCTGCTGGAGCGCCTCGCCGTCCGCCTCGGCCACGACAAGGCCAAGCCGCTCCACTGGCTCTCCGGCAACTTCGCCCCCGTCCGCGACGAGACCCCGCCCGCCGCCGGCCTCCCCGTCCGCGGCCACCTCCCGGTACACAGCACACCCCTCTCTCTCTCTCCAACCCTCCTCCTCCGCTGCGTGCAGGAACGGAACCAGATTGTTTCTTACCCGCCGTCAAAAATCAAGATCCCCTCTTCTGTTAGATGTGGAAAAAAAAAATCCCTTCTTTCAGATGGATGAATATTTCTACTGTACCTCCACTGTAGAGTGAAATTCAGAGTCGATTCAAGTCCGGTTCCTCGGAGGACTTGAGACTGCATCGTTAGTCAACTATGAGAAATAGTTTTTTGAAGACGAAAAAGGCACAGCCCTGCTTTCACATCATAACATCATGAAATAGTTGCATCAATACCTGTAATTGACTAAGAAATGCTCCGGAGTCAGCAGCAGGCACCTCGGTCAACCCAGAGAACACCTGAAATCAATGCTTGGCACCTTGTTCATACAAGTATATAACGCCCAGCAAGCATAATGCCCTCTGAAAAGCTTCGGGTTGTCCTCAAGTGGGGTAGCTGTATGTAATTACTTCTTTCTTGGATTTGGATGCCAAAAACCTTGGTGTTATTCACTGGACAAAACTAGTTACTGTTTCTATCCTTTTCACTGCCGTTTCTTCTTTTTACCCTTCGCGTCTCTGAAACGAAGGGACACGGTCGAAAAACAGGGATATGTGAAATGTTGTTACGGTGCCGACTGTCATAAGGGTTAACATGGATTATGCTCAGAACTTTGTCTCTTGTTCTGAACCACACCCGGATTATAATTCACTCGAGCTGCAGCTTGTTTACCTCATATTATTCTGGGGTAATATTTTTTTGTGGTCTAATAACAAAGCATATGTTGGGACCCCAAATCCTAGCTAAAAACCTGCCTGGGAGTGCATATTTACAGTTTTTATTGTGGCCAACATATCTGTTAGTCTTATTACATCTGCACTGGCTTGGTCGACCTATGTCTGGTAGCCAGGATCTGGCCTTTTGGTCAAAACTTCTTCTAGAAGAAAATTACATTTCTTTCCGGCATCCTGCAAGAACAACCCTATGCCAATTTTCTGAAAAATGATGAAATGCACTTTTTCTTGGAGAAATTGGTTACTGAATAGTTCCTTGACGAACTTACCTTTTCCTCATGGAGCCATGCACCTCACCAGATTATCCTTTCTTTTCCTCATGGTGTTCCATTTTTCTTGTCTGCAGGAGTGCTTGAATGGAGAATTTGTCAGGGTGGGGCCTAACCCCAAGTTTGCCCCCGTTGCAGGGTATCACTGGTATTGCCTCTTACTTGTTGGCAATTAAATGGTCACGCACCAGTTCCTAGCAAAATCTCAATTCTTAAACATCACTTTCTGGCCCTAAGGGCATAAACACGGGCTGTTATCTTCCTTCAGCAGTGTGACTACAGTTATCCATGTCTGCTTTAATTAATTTTGGTAGTATGCAGGAAAAACAAGTTCAACTGTGGTAGTAGTAATGTTTTTTTGTAACACAAGTGCTCATTGTCACATCTGTTGCTTCCGATAATTGAGCGTCACATTACTAATTTATTTGTTATTCTGTGTTCTCTTTTTTGCAGGTTTGATGGGGATGGGTATGTGATACAGTCTCTTCTTGTTGGAACACTGCAGATCTAGCTCTAGTTGCACATTCATATTTTCCTGTTCTCAGTACAATTTTCCAGACCATACCACTTACATCACTGTTTCATGCCCACATTTTACATAAAATTCAACACATCGAAATTTTTATGTTTCGGCATCAAGTTTTCAGTACTGCAGCTCATGATTTTTGTGATAAAATCCAGCCTTAATCTATCTTTCAGACTGTTGCTTGATGGTTACATCAGTTTCTATATTGTTTCTTACAGAATGATCCATGCAATGCGTATTAAAGATGGCAAAGCTACATACGTATCAAGATACGTGAAGACTTCTCGCCTCAAGCAAGAAGAGTATTTTGGTGGAGCAAAGTTTATGAAGGTAAGCCTCATAAATATTCTGAATCTTCTTAACAGATACTCAATTACAATGCAACACTTGATTGTCTCCATCGCCAACTATGTTCTGTTTTTCTTATTCATGCTTGCAACTTTTTTACTCTGTTAATTAAGAATCTCGTATATATCATACATACGTCTATTTTAATCCACCATTTTTCCTTGTTGAAGTTCTCTGACCAGCTTAGTTCTCTAATGGCATAACTAATCTGACGCCCATGGCCCACCATAAGTTTCTTTGGTATAGTTGTGGTGCTTGCAAATCTGCCTGTGCCTGAACATAAGTTTATTAGTGTGAATGTTCTCTTCTTTTATGGCTTATCTTGTCAGTTGTCAACTTGTCATATACTCATATTTGCGTAGAGGTCTCTATCGTGTCATCTTAGCTTTTTGGCTGCTACATTGATCGTATGGTAGGTGGACCCTAGTTTATTGTGGCTGATGCCATCAATACATGATAATGTCATGGATAATATTTAGGTCATACCATCTGTCAATTCAAGGCTAATAAAGCTACTAAGTATCAATTTAATACCCTGACTCTCCTCACCCCCGGTCAGTTTAGTGATGGCCATATACGAAATCGGTTGTGCACACATGTGAGTTTTTCTCTCAATATTTACAGATTGGAGATCTGAAGGGCTTTTTTGGATTATTTATGGTTCAAGTGCAAGCACTTAGGAAAAAACTTGAAATCCTGGATGTTACTTATGGATTTGGGACAGGTACCTCTTTGCCTTATGCAGTCACTGAATGATGTATCTTTACATAATTTTCATTGACATTTAATTTTAGTGGGAGATTGTTGATCTGTTCACTTCTCTTCCAGCTAATACCGCACTTATATATCATCACGGCAAACTCATGGCCCTGTCAGAAGCAGATAAACCCTGTAAGTTCTCATTCTGGTAGCACAATTTTTTTCTAGATTCATTTACATGTGCCATTTGAAATAGGGGGCCTTAACTGTGGTCCTTCTGGCCGCAACATGTACTGATTGTGAATCATTGCATCTTGTTGCAACTTGTTATCATCCAAAAATCCCACATCCATCACAATAACTACACAGTTGTTGAACATAAGTTTCTATTTTTGTTTTTCAGACGTTGTTAAGGTTCTTGAAGATGGAGACCTGCAAACTCTTGGCTTGTTGGATTATGACAAGAGGTTGAAACATTCTTTCACTGCTCATCCCAAGGTTGATCCATTTACAGGTACACTATGGTGATATCGTACTATTTCTTACTTTCTTTTAGTACAATCGGGTTAAATGATGTAGTTATCCTTCTTTCAGATGAAATGTTCACCTTTGGGTACGCGCAAGAACCTCCTTATTGTACATACCGGGTCATCACTAAGGATGGAGTTATGCTTGATCCTGTGCCAATAACAATACCTGAGTCTGTAATGATGCACGATTTTGCAATCACAGAGAATTATTCCATATTTATGGACCTGCCTTTGATGTTTCGACCAAAGGTACACTTGCTTTATGCACACCAGCAATTGACAGCCAATGTGATCAATGATAAATGCCTTCAGTTCTTTTTTTTCCTGCATCATTTCTTTTCATCGAAGGATGCCCTACACAGATGCATGGGATAGTCATGCGTTTACATTAGCAGTTGATAAGGGACAATACTCATCTTCACAATCTGATCTTATTGTTCTGCATTCTTGTATACAGGAAATGGTGAAGAATGGTGAATTTATCTACAAGTTTGATCCTACGAAGAAAGCTCGTTTCGGTATACTCCAACGCTATGAAAAGGATGAAAAAACCATCAGATGGTTTGAACTCCCCAATTGCTTCATATTCCACAACGGTTTGCCATTTCTTGCTACTCTGTCAGAGCATGTAGCTTCAATCTAGTCTAATCGAACTGATCACAATAAGCATCTCCTTGTCGCAGCTAACGCCTGGGAAGAGGGTGACGAAGTTGTTCTGATTACCTGCCGCCTCGAGAATCCAGATTTGGACAAGGTGAACGGTACCCAAACCGACAAGCTGGAGAACTTTGGGAATGAGCTGTATATATACCTGCAACCTCAACTTTTATTTTTAGTTCCATGGAACCGAATGCCTGGTCTAATGTTAGATCTTTTAGGTATGAGATGAGATTCAATATGAAAACCGGGGCTGCTGCACAGAAGCAACTGTCGGTCGCTGCTGTAGACTTTCCTCGAATCAACGAGAGCTATACTGGCAGGTAGTTCTGCTGAGGCTTTGAACTTCAACATAAATTTGCTTTCTTCTATGATGATGCCCATATCATAAAGCACCACTGTATATCAGCCCATGATAAAACTTGCATTACAGTAAGATTCTTCCTGGAGCTATATCATGTACTTCCTCAACTGTTAACCCTGTCGAACGAATGCAGAAAGCAGCGATATGTGTACTGCACGATACTTGACAGCATAGCGAAGGTGACCGGCATCATCAAATTCGACCTGCACGCCGAGCCAGAGAGCGGCAAGAAGCAGCTCGAAGTCGGGGGCAATGTGATGGGCATATATGACCTGGGACCTGGTAGGTTCGGCTCGGAGGCGGTGTTCGTGCCCAAGGAGCCCGGTGTTTCCGGGGAAGAAGATGACGGCTACCTGATATTCTTTGTGCACGATGAGAACACAGGGTACATAGACCATCAGACTAAGCTACTGCTGCATGGTTATAGTTGCTTGAAAAAAGATTAAAAAGTTGTGTTTGCGGATGCAGGAGATCTGAAGTGAATGTGATTGATGCCAAGACCATGTCAGCTGATCCGGTGGCGGTCGTCGAGCTGCCGAACCGGGTTCCTTACGGATTCCACGCCTTCTTTGTCAACGAGGTACTTTTCAGCTGGATATCTTCTTCTTTTCTGATCTGATTATTGCCTGTGTATATACTACTCTGGTAAAGAGAGCAGTATTTTGGCAAAGCTTGAAATGAAATCTACATCTATTTATCTGTCTTTTGGTTTTGTTTGACAGGAACAACTGGTACATCAGCAGGCAGAGGTGTGAAGTGATAAATGACTCTACTCTTCCTGTTCTACACGGTGCAGAAAATAAAGGAAAATAGTAGTACACATAGTATATATTGATACCACATAATACGAGTTAAATCAGTAGCATTGCCCTCAAATGTTTGTACAGCGAGCGAATTAATCGACACACGGAACGAGGCTGTAAATTTCACACAGGACAAATTATTTATGATGATAGTAAACATGGATTTCATACAGGATTATTAATTATGATGATAAATTTTGTTGCATAGTAGTTGGGTTATTACATCACAGCAACTAATAGTATAAAAGTGTTAATTCATTTTAAGAGATGAAGGCGTGAGAGCCACCGGATGGCCGGCGGCTGCGGGTCACTTGCTCCGGATTGATCGCCGGGCCGGCGGTCTGCTCCCCGGCCACCTCCGCCACCCGCCGCTTCCCCAACTCGACGTAGTCCGGCGGGGTTGCGGCCGCCCTCCTTGCCGTGCTCGCCAGGCGCGACAGCAGCGCCGTCGCCCGACACCGCCATGCCGGTGGCCATCAGAGCGGCGAGCAGCGCTGCCGGGACGAGCACCGGGCTGGAGAGCAAGAGCAACGGCGCTGCCACGGCCAGCCCCGCGACCGAGGCGGCCAGCGCCGTGCCGGAGAGGGCGAGGAGGCCGAGAGTGAGGAGGGCCGCCACTGCGAGCGCCCCTAGCCGCCCCCGCCGCCGCTGGGCGCGGTCACTGCCGTGGTCCTCCGCCATGGCTTCCTTGGTTCGCTGCTGGATTCTGTCAAGCTAGCCGCTGATGGTGTCTCTGGATTCTTGGCGCAATTTATATACACAGAGGCGTAGGTCCATGCCACGCGTACACACTCAAGCCACCGCAGTGCCACGTGGAGCACCATGCCACGCGTACACACTTAAGCCACCGCATTGGCACGTGGAGCACCATGCACGTGGCCACATCCACGTTCAGCATTGAGCTAAATGAACACTCAGCGCATCTCCAATAAAAGTTGTTTTGCCGCGCCTTTTTTTAACGCACGGCATTTTCCAGCACCTGCCGCGCGTTAAAAAAAGGCAGTTTCGGCGTGGTAAAAAAAAAATAATGCGTCGCGCCTGTTGAAGTTGCTCTAAGAATGTATATTTTGTTTTGAACCATGCAAAAGAACTGCATGC
Source organism: Hordeum pubiflorum (assembly GCA_000582825.1). NCBI lineage: Eukaryota > Viridiplantae > Streptophyta > Magnoliopsida > Poales > Poaceae > Hordeum > Hordeum pubiflorum. Next base: position 8,141 of record CBMN010754811.1, read on the forward strand.
GAGTAAATATAGAAAAATAGGAAATACTGAAGTCTTAAGGTTACAAGAACAATCCATAAACAGACTCCCAAGACATGACCAGCAAACAGAAAAGTCTACCACAATACATGGACCCAAGGTGAAGAGCGTTTCAAAACATCTAGCGCCAGCTTTGAACGAATTACGAGCTTCATATTCAATTTGATCAAGAATAAGGTCAATTGAAGCAATTTCTGTTAAAAGCTCTATTGTTATGCTTCTTCCGGATTAACCACGCGAATATTTGGTATGTTAGACCATCTAGGCGAGTGTAACGACGAAAAGAACCACCTATTGTGAATTGACAAAAAAAAAACACATGTCCGCCTATGATGGCAACAAGGTTCATCGTCTCCTCACGTGTGTACTGTACACCGTCCCATATAATGATAAGAACTTGCCCATATAATGATAAGACCCGTCCTCATTGCCTCACCACGTGTGTATTGCACACCGTCCCATGCATCAACAGTGTTGTCACCACACGGTATAGCGGCAAGTGCCACGTGTCTTGCCACGCTTGCCGCAAGGGTGCCGATGGTCTTTTCCTTTACTAATTCCACTCAGAGATGGTCTTATCATTATACTCGTGCGGATGGTCCAAGATGATCAGGTTGTAAGAAAGGCCTGCCACAAATGCGTGGACTCTGGATGAAGAGCGGTTCAAAACATCAATCACAAACTTTGAACCCATTATGATCCTCATTTTTAATTCAATCAAGAATAAGCAATTAAATTGATTTTGGTCATAAACTTTATTGTTAGGGCGTCTCCAACCCAAACCTTTAAACCGTCCGCAACCGATTGTGTGTTCGGACGTGTTTTGTCATCCTACGAAGTTCTGCATCGATCAGCTCGACGGTCTTGACGTGATTTTTCTCGCAAAAGGAAAAGGAGGCTTTTGGAGGTGCCTGGACCGCTACCACACAAGTGTCTAACAACCCTGGCCCACCCAAACCCTCTTCCTCGCCCACGCCCTTTCCTACCCGAAACCGGCTATACACATTCATGCCGCTTTTGAACGTCTGTTCCGCATTGAGGCGGACCCGAAAAGGACGTGACCTCTCATTGGAGTCGGCCCTGAAGCGACTCGACGGCCGAGGGCGCCGTCTACGGCACGTCCTGATGTCCACACTTGTTCAATGCCGGAGCTAGAGAGACATTTACTGGAGGGATATAATGGATATCTACCACGTCTGTTCAATGCCCGTCCATCTGTCTGTCGTCATTAAACGGGCCTGCCGATCGAGAAACCAAGTCCTACACCCGCTCATTGACACACCCAGACACTTGAGACCGCCCTTGCGGCCATCTGATAGAGCCTTCGTGCTAGACAGATAGAGGTCGGCATGCCGGCTAGCTTTACGATGGTCTTTGACATCGACCCTACGATGGAGACAAACACCGATGAAGACTCCACGCTGCATGTGTTCACAACCATCTAGCAGTGTGAGACCATGTCGTCACATGTGTGGCCGAGCGTACAACCGCCATAACAAGACACAACAGTCCAACATTGCCGCCTACGCACATGTAGATCGGATCATGGACACCGATGTCTAAAGATATCACCAACCCGTCCAGGCAATCCACCACTGCCGATGCACATATATGCCCTCTGCTTCAAGCCACCTTTTATAGATCAAACTCTGGAGCAACACCACCAAGCATCGGATCACGCCTGAGGGTCTGTTCTGATCTCCTTCAACTTCACCAAACTTCACAAATCCAGCTTCTTACGCTAGCTTCTCGCTTCGCCTCACGATCGCAACCCGTTCGACTCGATCGATAGCTTCTTCCAGCCCTCCATTGGCTGGAAGCCTAGCTACACCAAAATCTGGCCTGTTCGGTGGCATTTGGGCCACTTGGAACATATATGGGATCATTTCGAGGGAGGGAGGAGAGGTTACGTACCGATCCATTTATCTTATGAGGGAAGAGCGAACCGTTTTCTTTAGCGATGGCATTTCGGCCGTAGTATCTCGATCTATCAAGTTGCAAGAGAGTGATCATGTGATCATGTGCCACCGTCCGCCCAACTACCCCCGTCGCTTGGTGGGCTATAAAAGCCGTCCCGCCATCCTCTCCCGTCGCTCACCCCCGTCGCCCTCTCAGGACTCACTATTTTCTTCCCTCCCCAACAATGGCTTTCTCCGGCGGCAGTAGCAGCTCCCGGAGAAGCAAAGACGGTTGCACCTCCTGGTCGTCGAACATAGGCATGCCGGAGACGGAGGACCTCAAACGCTTCGGCATGCCCGTGCCGTTGGTGTGCTGGCTGCCTTACGATTGGAAAATCGGCAAGGACAGCTACTCGACGAGGGGCCTCGACGCTACGCTGGTGGAGCGTCGAGTCCACCCGGGTGGCCAGTGGAACATCATCAGCCGTCACCCTTTTTGGGACGACAAAAGCTACAATGGCATCATCGCGGAGTTCTGCCGGGCGGCGGCCGACACATCATTCGCGACCGGCGCAACGGGGCGTCGTCGATGGACACGCCGCCCTGGCTCTCACGTCCTCGGTCCCGCCTGCCCCGCCGAGAGGTGGCCATCCCGCCACAGCAGGTCGTGCTCCGAGAGGACGTTGACCCCGATGACACGCCGAGGGTGCCTCATGGCTCTCTGGGCATCGCATGTGGCGGAGGTTGCAGCGGAGGCCGCCGATGGTACCTCGTGGCTCTTCGGGCATCGCAGGCGGCGGAGGTTGCGGCGGAGGCCGTCGAGGGTACCTCGTGGCTCTCCGGGCATCGCAAGCGGCGGAGGTTGCGGCGGAGGCCGTCGAGGGTACCTCGTGGCTCTCCGGGCATCACAAGCGGCGGAGGCCGCGGAGGTAGCGACGACGTGTCGGCGGCTGCTGCAGAGGTGGCGCCCATGGCAGAGAAGATGGGGACGATTTCGGCGGTGATGACGACGACGACGGCGAGCGACTTGGAGGAGTGTTTAGGTTTTGTTTTATTTAATTTTAGTTAAAAATATGTAAATTATTAGTTTGAATATAAAATATCTGAAAAATATGTGAATTTCTCTATGTTTGAATGTAAAATATCTTCAAATATTTGCAAGTTGGAATGTAATATATCTTATTTGTGACATTTCTCTATTTTTATATAAAGTAATTATATGTTTGAATGCAGTTTTCATTGGGTGAATTTTGTTTTAATTTTATAGAATTTAAAAATATGATAAAGATCATTATATTTTGAATTATCATGAATGACAAAGATAAATGAAAAAACAAGAGAAAAGAACAGGGAAATATAAAAAATGCCATTTGTAAAATAGAAAAAGAAAAAAAGGGAAAAAAGTAAACCATGAGTACCATCCATACATTGGATAAAAGGAATGCAAACTGAAATTCAACCATACATTGGATAAAAGGAATGTAAACTGAAATTCAGACGTGTGATGGTTAGGCAGTCGCTATTAAATATTAAGAATAGCACAATAAATAGATGGTCAGTATCTCTTCCGTTGCAAAGACATGAACCAGAGGGAAGCGGCCCAAGTCTATACCAAGAAATACTCGTCACTGAACTTGAGATACAAGCGAACATGAACATGCACTGAAATTAATTTCTTGAGCCATATATAGCGTGAATCCACGAGATGCATGGCTCGTTTCTTTGTGAAAAAAAAGGTCTTCGTATATTAATTTCTTCATACTCTTTACACGGAGTGTAGACTCACAACATGTTTTCAGAGATACGTGGACTGTACACGGTGCGCGTGCACGTACGTACACGCACGATAAGAGGCTTGACTATTCTTTGGTCTTGAGCTTGGCGCCTCCTCGGACGCACGACTTGACCAGGCTCTTGAGCCCCTTCTTCCCCTTCCTCCCGCTCCCACCACTCCCATCCCCAGCCTCGCCGCAGCCGCTGCCGTTCATCATCATCCTCATCGTCCTCCTCCTCGTCTCCGCCGTCTCTGTGTCCATGCGCTCCTCCTCCATCCGGAGCACGCGGTCCTCCAGGAACGCGATGCGCTCCACCAGGCTGCCCTTGGCCTTGGCCTCCCGCAGCAGCTCCTCCGCCGGCCGGCTCCCGCCGTGAGGCCGGGACGACCGGGGCGTGGTCGGAGACGATGATGACAGGGTGCTGGCCGCGGTGGTGGACGACCTGCCGCTGCCGCCGCTGTGGTGGCGCATCTCCTCCAGGTACCCCAGAACCAGGTCCAGCCGGTCCACCCGCGCCATCATGCTCCCAGCCGCCGCCGTCGGCAGGTGGTGCTGGTGCTGCCCGCCGTGGCTGTGGCTCACCGCCGATGAAGCCATGCGTCCTGCTCGATCTGTGCTCTGTATCTGGAATTAAGGACCTCGAACTTATCAAGTTGCAAGTGATGTAGATGATCTGCTATCTGGTTGGGAGGATATGCTATCTATCATGTGACACATGCATGGAGCAGGTATAAATAAGTAGCAGATGGAGCCGCCATGGCCTATCCGATCGACATGGAATGGAATGGAGAGGTGGCTAGCTAGCTGCACGTGTCAGTCACGGAGGTGCGGACGTGGCGCACGCACGCAACGTCGGTGCATGCATGCATGCGTGAGGTGGACGGCTCTCCGTGCTCGCGTCGCGTACGTGTCCTGCTAGGCCAACAGCCACGTGCCACGTTTACGTGTAGCTAGGCAACAAGCCCCCGTCTATTCCGTCTGGAGGACACGACCAAAAATTCAACCGCCGACGAAGCCATCTCGATCATCCGAGGAAGCTAATTATTTTATGTTCGTTTCAGCTATGTGTATAATTAGACACGGCGTGGCAGGCATGCGACCAACCAACGCTCCGGTGATGTCCGGTGGTTTACGCGGCCAACCTCGAGAGCAAGCTAGCCCGTTCATGGATACGCGGCTCTCCGTCACCGAGGGCCGCGAGCGGCATCGCCGGAGCGCCGCGCCTCCGCGCATAAATATGGTACCACACCACACACACCACTCATCCCATCACAAGCTCACAATCCCACAGCAGCAGCAGCAGAATCAATCAACCAACCGACCAACCGGCGATGGCTTCATCGAGGAGGATGCTGGCGGCGGCGGTGGTGGCGGCCCTGGTGGCCGTGGCGTGGTGCGCGGTGCCGCCGGTGAGCATCACGGTGGAGAAGGGGACGGACGAGAAGAATATGGCGCTGAATATCAAGTACGACAAGGACGGCGACAGCATGAAGGAGGTAGAGCTGAAGCAGAACGAGGACTGGCTGCCCCTGACCAAGAGCTACAGCGGCGTGTGGGAGATGAAGAGCGCCACGCCCCTCAAGGCCCCCTACAGCTTCCGCTACGAGACCGAGAAGGGCCAGCGCAACGTCTTCGACGACATCGTCCCCGCCGACTACAAGATCGGCACCACCTACAAGCCGGAGGAGCCGTGAGATTCATCTATGCATCGGTTTCGTCATTATCGACCTCGCAATTAAAATCGTGTCATAAGGCGCACGGGGTACTAATAAGTAAATAATAGCAGGAGAAGTCGGTGATCGGATGTATTTGCTTTCCCGTGCCCTCGTTGTCTCGATTGATCATTTCTTTTCTTTTCTTCTATGTATGTATCAAATCTGTTGAAGATTTCAAATAATTGGAATCTATAGATTTCATTTTTATATAGCCTATAAGTTTTCTAATATTGCTCATGGTTTTCGCTAATAGAAATCTAGCATATTAGTTAAGTAGTCGGATTATGCTTTACCCTGCAATCGCCCCACAACAACCATACATAACCCTTAAAAAAAGACAACAATCATATGTAGTCCCTTTGTCTTGATAACATTGTCCTTACATAACCCTTAAAAAAAGACAATAATCATATGTAGTCCCTTTGTCTTGATAACATTGTCCTTACATAACCCTTAAAAAAAGACAACAATCATATGTAGTCCCTTTGTCTTGATAACATTGTCCTTGCTTTACTGAGGTGGATGTTTGGTCTATTGCATCTACACACTATATGAAAAAAAATTTAAATAAAAAGTTAAAATATAAAATTATTTTTGAAATAAACTTGACCTTTAATTATACTTGTGAATCAAATTCCACAAAAGAACCCCCCTTGACTTCTTTTATAAAAAACAATTTTTTGATCAAAATAGTGCGAATAGTGACCTATACTAGAAAATATTTTTTGTGTTTTTCTGCCCTGAAATCAAGACTGGTATTTTTTCATGAAAATTTACGTACAAGTGCAAAAGAAAACCAAGAACTATTTTGATTTTTTTTTGCATATATGTGTAGATACAACCAGAAACTAAGAGGTATTTCCCCCCTGCTAGACCCCCTATTTTAACGCCCCTCCTCCCCAAATTTGGGGTGCTCACGAGCAGCTCTTACTCTCCCATGTAGTCACTTGTGATATGAGTGGAGATTGGTGTAAATCGTATTTCGGTGAGGAGATCAGCAAGGAGGCCGCTGAATTTGAAGGCCGCTACATAGTGGTGTCGAACACTAAAAGGATTTTTCCATCCCATCCTCGTGCAACGTCTTATACAAGACTGCGTCCAAAGTTCTTGTCAGCATGCAAAATATGTTTCTTCATGAGATAATTTCTAAATATTAGAGAGCCTTTCCATGCCTTCAAGCACTAGTGAAAAACAGGGCTTTGATTCTAGGCCGAACGGAGCAATAGTTCCGTTCGAGTTACGAACCGGGACTAATGTGAGCATCAGTCCCGGTTCGGACGGCTAGGACGCCGGCCGGGGCTCGGCAGGCACCAGTCCCGGTTCG
>CBMN010754829.1:0-13072 GCA_000582825.1 Hordeum pubiflorum
AGAGAGTGCGGGCAGAGTGTGCCCAACGCCGCACCTCTCGAGTGGTGGCTGGAAACCCTAAATCTCCTCAAAACTAGCTATGGGTGTTAATTAATGTGGCATTCCTATGCAAGTATGCATTACCGTGGAGTGACCAAGGAGCACGCGTATACTTTAGTGGGAATGTCAGCGCGCGTATGCTGGGAAGCAAGGAAGAAAAAGCGCAGCTCACTCTCTACTTTTGCTGCCGACCCATTTCAGTCAGAGTCGGGAATGTGAAGTGGAGATCTGGAGGAAACAGAGGACCAGGTCGGCACACGTAACGTACGTTCCCAGTTCCTGTTACGCACGCACGGCCAATCGCCACGTCGTCGTTATTACGGTTTACGGCCAAACAGAAGGAACGGAACTACCCCTCAAAAAAAAAAGGAACGGAACGAAATTGCCGCTTAGTCACCCGCGCCTCGTCGTGTCGCGCCAAGCGGTTCCTTTCCCGCCACATACTGCCTGACGGTTCCCAACTTTCTTTGGACGTGAGAATGTGTCGTGGTCGAGCTACGCCGGTTAAGTGAAGAATCTTGCTAGGATCGGGAGGTCTCGTGGTCTGTGGCTCCCCCCTGCTCACTTGGCTTGGTCGACTTGGACTCGTTCACTCTACTAGTCTGTGGCTTGTGGGCAATTGGCAAACCAGGCTGAGGGATCGATAGTACCGTCGATCGCCGGTTGGAGTACGTGATAGCATTCTCTCTCGTTTTCAGAGTTTTTCCCATGCGTGGTGGATCTTAGTTACTTGCGAGTTGCGACGCATGACGCGTACATCGCTCGAATAGTTGAGCAGGGATTAGCTGAGACATCCATGACGGTCGTACTGAAATGGACCGAACCATCATATGCTGCGCCTACTCATGTAGGTGCCGGCTCGCCTGGTCAACAACCGACACGATTGTAGGTCATCAAACCGGAGAGACATGTAACCTAATGGTTGGCAATATTTGCGTCGGCCCATAAATGTATAACATCTAGTACTATCTCCTTTCCGGTTTATATGGCTTAACTAAAAATTTGCGTTTTTCCATTTTACAAGTCACATTTCTATTGCTTCTCGTCACATGTTTAGATTTTGAGGTGCATTAAATTGCGACATGCAAGGCTTAAGAGAAAACTTGCCAATGCATGTAAAAGGTCTTGGTTATTTATTGGCTACACATGCATGCATTGCAATTAAAGCATTGGTAAACACAATTTTTGAGGAAAACGAACGCATTAATTGAGTACTTTTGCAAACTATCAAAAAAAATTCATCACTCACCATCAACCTTGGTTGGTGAGATTTTTGATTAGAGCAACACTTTCGTAGCAGGTCATCTAATCTCGAGCATAAATGCACCCTCATGAAAAGTACATTTTTTTTGAGGGGATGAAAAGTACATTCTGAACAAATAATTAAAACAATAAAACAATTCTGACTTTTTGATGGATGAACATCAACAAAATTTCTAACATCCTACAAAATTTCACCTTGAAATGACATCCGTGGACCTCTACAGATGTCTTTCCATGGCGAAATTTTGCACGATGTTGGAAAACTTTTGTTGATGCACATCCACAAAAAAAAACCAGTTTTTTAAAACTATTTTTGGCTCATGTGGGTGCATTTGTGCTTGAGATTAGAGTAACACTTTCGTCGCACCTACACCTACACAACACACTCAAATTAATCAGGCTCAAGACATGCAGTATCATGACAGTCGAGGGCTCCCCGCTGTGAGGAGATGATTTTTTTTTGGAAAAGGAGGTTAAAAGCCCCTACCTCTGCATCAATCGATGCATACAACCATTGTCAGGAGATGAATGGGCTGTCCACTGATTACCTGCCATATGTTCGGTGCCAACACAATTGCCTCACATATCACATCCTCTAGGGTACAATAATGGCGGTCCGTTTGCATGCCTAGACCTTGGAGGGTATGTCAGGAGCCACACTTCTTTTATTCTAAGTAAGAGTCAAACCGAAGAAGACTTGGTTAAGGATGCCAAACAATGATGATGGTGTTTCGATCGGATAGCCTTTTCTCAAGCATGTGCATGGGCGCGCGAAGGCTGGCCAGCTGAAATGGTTGGGGATGTACACTCCGATCTAACGTGGTATTTTGTGCAGGCTAAAAGATCAAGGTGATTTGGGAATCGGAATTTGAAAATTACTAAATGTCTTTTCAAGTTACTAAATGAGGATGGTGTGTGGCAAGAAATCTTGCATAATAAATGTTTATGTTGTATAACAATGTCTCGGGTAGATGCAAAACCAAATGATTTATTATTTTGGAAAGGCTTGATAAAGGTTAAGTCTTTTGTTAGGAGAAGTCTTTTTTTTCATGAGGGGTGTTTTCAAGGTTGGTGATGTCCAATCCACAATTTTTTGGGAAGACACTTGGTTGGGGGATAATCCTCTTGTATTTCAATATCCGTAGTTATATAGTATCGTGCACAAGGAAGACTCGACAGTTCCAATAGGTTCTTAGATCAATTCATTTAAGCATCTAATCCAGGAGGGCTCAATGTTAATAAATGGACGACGTGACTTCATTTAGTTCGTAGGTTGATGTCGGTCCCCAACACGTGATCTTTTTATATGGAGTTTAAATACCATTGGGTTGTTTACTGTCAAATCAAGGTATTGTGATATGATCAATATGGGACCTGTGTTCCATAGGAAACATATTTGAAAAATCAGGGGTCCTTTAATGATTAAAATTTTCATGTGGTTTGTTCAGAAGGAGGTGATCTTAAGCAAAAATACTCTGGCTAGACACAATTGGAATGGTAGTAAGAAATCTTATTTTCATGATCAAGTGGAAACAACTCAACATCTTTTTTATTTCATGCACAATTGCTTCTATATTTGATGCATAGTTAATATATTGCTTATAACCTGTCCCCTCCAATAAGTATCTCAATTTTTTGGAAACGGCCTGGTTGTTGTAACTTTAAGATCAAGGGATCATATCCATGTAAGGATTTATGCCTTCGGGTAATTTGGAATTTCCAGAATGACTATGTTTTTAACCGAACATGCTCTATAAAATTCTTGCGGGTCATCTTCCGGGCAACCGCGTCGATTTGTATGTCGTCATATCTTCAGCATGGGGACGCACAAGCTCATGTCCTTTGAGTGTAACAATCTAGATATGGTCGTACAAGAACTTTTCAATCGGTTTAGCTCGCATGTTACTAATAGATGTAACGACTCGAACCGAATGGATCAGAGTCTCTGTGCTTAAGTGCTATCTCTGGATTGTCTTGCTAGCACACACCATATTCGATGAAAATAACAGAGTCAATCACACACTTTATTACATCGGATGTCCCCAAAAGAGTATTTATTACAATAATATGGATGAAGGCCATCTAAATCAAAATAACTGTGGAAGCATCAAAGATAAATGAGTCCATCTACTCCACGGTCAATAACTGAGTGTAGAACAACGACCTATCACACCTTACTCCTCGTCGGAAAACTCTGCAACATGATAAGTTGTGGCCGTGTAGGTCAGCACATGGAATATGTTGGCAATATCATATCATAGAAAAATAACAATAATTCTATCTATATATGCAATTTGGGTGCTGGAGGCTCTAAGTTTAATTTTTGCGTAAAGCTAATTTTTCCTATATCAAATAAAAAAAATTACTAAAAAAATTATGTCACTATTGAGATGGTTCCTCCAACTCAATCCAAAGTTGTTCATAACCCAATTCATTAATTAAATATGATGAGATCATGCAATAATTTTACTTCTAGCTGCTCAAGTTTTCCATAACCGGGGACATTGCTAATCAATTAGTTTTACACTCTGCAGAAGTTTGCGCATTTTCCCCACAAGACTCGATCATCTCCTTTGCGGTGCTCGCATCGCCTGATGTTTGAGAATCGGAAAACCGAGACATAGTCTTTCACAGGTGTTTCCTCTTAATCTTGGATAGGCCGATACACCTACATTCCCCTACATCTTCTAGCTTACCCGGAAAGGTTCACATAACCTATTCAACTAAGCCAGAGCCCATAATGGCCTGTGGATGCACACGTAAACTTCTAGTCATGAAATATCATTTGATCCCTTTGAACCTGGGTGGATTTCCATACAAAGAGTGATCCCCTGGTTACTCCAGGACACTCCGGCAATTACCTGGTTACTCCAGGGTGCCCCTCACCATGCAAGCGTTTCACCCAGATGATTGATTAAATTTATGAAACTTGGGCCTATTTGTTACTCTCTCACAACATCCATGAATCGTACATACCACCCAAGCAAGGCTAAGCAATTAACTCAACAACAACATTTCCAGGGGGTGTTTCAAGGATCATGGGTTCCTACCTCAGTGAGCTACAAAGTATAACCACAACCTCTTATTTCCTACTAATGCATTGTATCAAGTGGGACTAAATGCATAATAACAACATGGGTATGTAACAGTATGATCAAAGTGATGAACTTGCCTAGTTGATGATCATTGAACTCTAAAGATTGGCAGTATTCAGCCTCGCACTCCGAACAATCTATCGTAAACAAGCAATAGCACATACATAAGAAATCAAAGGTTCAAAACAAAACAAAGATCAAAAGTATTCAAAAACTCCAAAAAGAACGAAATCAAATTGTTTTGCAACATTAGATCTTAGCTTTTTGTACATAGGGTGAGGATGGTTCTGGATGATAGGTTATGGTTAGGGTTTGAATATGCAAAAAAAAAAACCTAAAACAAATCTATAGTTGAAGAGTTATGATTAAAAGAGGGTTTGAACAAGATTTGAATTTGAATAAATTTGATTTTCTCAAACTAAAAAATCTATCACAAGGAGTATTTTGCAAAAAGAATCGCTTAAATCAGAATTGTAGATTAAAAGTTATGACCTATTGAAGTTTAAATTTGAATCTATTCAGATTCAAATTTTCAAAATTCAAATATATTGTTTTACGGATACTAGATAGATGGGATCAATGTGAACCAGTAGGAAAAATAATCACTATGATTGGATTTCTAGATCTAAAGATATACTAAAAACAAAATTTGATAGAAATGTGAAAACAGAAACGGCAAAAAATCGACCAGTTGCGGCAAGGGTGCCACGCGGCATGTTCTGATTGGCTGCGGGCTATTTGCTGTAGGGCTAAGCGTTGGATGGCCGAAAACTAAGAATTTCGGCAGCTGCGGCTAAATAAAAAACAGTATGGTTTTAGTAAGACCGTCAGTTTGGTTTATTAAAACCGGGAATAGACCGGATATAGATTCAGTTATAAAAAAATGTGATCTAATCTATACCTCACAACGGAGATCAGATAGTCAAGGGAGGGCCAGCTTACAAAAAGGTGGTGGGCGCGGACGTTGCCGGAGAAGAAGACCGCAGGCGTTGGCGTGGCGGTTGGAATCTCTTTTTTATATAAAACAATAATGTTTTTCTATTTATTATTTACAAAAGCGGAAAATACTAGAAATAAAATAGCAAATAATATAAGAAAAATTCTAGAAAATTCAAAAAAATATGTTGGCATATATAGGGCCCTGTGAACTGTTTTTTAGCGTAAAATAATAATTTTGAAAATAATAATTTCTGCAATTGTTTTAATGTGAGTATTTCTCAAATAGCTTGGAAATACCAGATAATATTCAAATAACTTTTCCCACTCTTTTTATTCCGAAGAAGTCATGTTATCCTCTCTCTTGTTATTTTACTTGGGTGGAAAAAATATTTGAATAACTCCAAATATATCCAAAAATGCAAAAGAGGCATGATATGCATATGATGAATAGTATAAACATCCAAATGAAAATTGGGATGTTACAATACTTTTGAATACTTTTGATCTTTGTGGTTAAGTTGTGTAATATTTTGTGCCGGGCGGAGGTGGTCTAGTTTTTCATTTAGTTGACAATTGTGAACTAATCGAACTACTTTTTTGTTTAATAAAGATGATTATGTGCATCATGATGATGCAGAGGTCGGGGCAATCCCCGTTTCGAAAAAATACTCTATGTATGTGTAGTGGAGATTGATATGGGCATGTTTTTTTTTGCTTTTGGGCTTTGTAACTTTGGCTTTCATTTGTAATGTAGTATTGCGTTGTTGGAAAAGTTTTCCTTAATAGAAATCCATCAAGGTCCAAACCCTTTATATAATTTTATAAGCAAATTTAGTTGATTAGAATAATCCTTGTAAATTAATATCGACACTTATGCCTTTTGATTAAAGGGTTAGTTGCAAAATTAAGAGATTTCGAAGGGCACACACAATCCACTCATCAATTGTTTCTTGATCACCCAAGCAAAAGCATGTGGTGCGATATTTCATGGGTTGCCATTTGATATAACTCTTTATCACCCATTGTTTGCTTGTAGATGCATCTACACCACACTACTCCCTTTTGTTCAAACTATCCTAAACTTCTGGCGCATCGATGAATCATACCTAGATCCTAGGATTACCATTTGTCACTTAACATGTTCCCAAAGTTTCCAATTCCTAGGAAATAAAGACTCGCTTGCCTCTTGGTCGGCTTCTAAGGAAATGTCGCGCTCTAACCAAGAATATTCATCTTGTCATTTGCACAGGAGGAAGACAAATGATGCACATATATATAATAACAACAAAGTAATCATGTGGAGCAATAAAACATAATAGATAGGAGGAGGGAAATAAGAGTTGTTGAACCTTTATGATGTGTGTGAAGTCTTATCGGAGCTTATATATGCATTACAAGGTGATGCAAGTGAACATATGAAGAGATGGTGTGGATGAACCTAAGATGCGCGAAGAGAACTTTACAAGCAAACTTTGGATTTGTGATATAAAAATTGAACAAATGAGTTAAATAGCTTGACGTGTGCTAGATGTTACCCAAATACGCATTTCCGTACATTTTTTTAAGTTTATTAGAGTCGCTACCCATCTGCAACATGTAGCTTAGTACAAGTCAAATATGCATCATTTATATATAGAGGTAAAAACAACTTGGTGTGTTATTCATTTATATACTTGATCAATTTCAACATGTTTCTGCATTTGTTTGTTATATACAGTTCAGCCGCCAATGAATAGTTGTCCATGGGTATGCTTACTAAGAACACCTATGATTCGATCGGCTTGCTCTCTTGAAAATTGAGAAGGTGTAAAAATTAGTTACAATTTTATTGATGTATGGTGCTTTAACCTGTTAAGGGCGAGCATTTGATCATTGACATATGCTTGGCATGCTTCTCGGTGACACCGATTGCATAAAATAACCAATGCACATGTGCTCAATCTTAACGCTCAAACTTCACTAACCAAACATCGAGAGAACAAAAACATGGGGACACACACTAAATTTTTGGTGGATAAATGTGTTGGATTTATAAGGAATGTCTAGGTAGTATAGTTATATGTGGACCATTAAGAGTTTGTGCGAAGTAACACCAAAGGAAGGGAAGCAAAAAAACTAGCAGATGCCAACATTGCGATGGCTCTTTGTATCTGCGAAATTCATCATGAGCTTCTTAATTCAAGCTTTGTCTCCATCTCCATAAATTATGAAATCCAATTCTCTACACAATTTTTTCTCTTTGGTTACTTTTCCCTGTCATTCACATCATCATTTTTTCTAGTGGTTCTGTAAATTTTACATTGATCCAACAGAAACCATTTGAATCTTGTTAGGCTCCCAGTGCCACCCATTTCAAGGAAAAAAAGACTTCCTTGCATGCTTGTCAGCATCCAATAAAACATCATGCTCTAGCCAAGATTATTGAGCTTGTTCTTCTTGCATGACAAGAAAACATGTGATGCACATATACAACAGTAACAAAGTAGGCATTGCAGAGTTTAAGAGCGGGGTGATAGCACAATAATAGGAGGAATAAAATAATTGTTTCCAACCTTTAGGACATGAGTAGAGTCTCATTGGAGCTCTTGTAAATTGATGCATTTACATGGTCCTGTAAGTGAAGATGTACACACATGACACGTATAAACCTAACATCCATACAGAGGAGTTATTTTGTCATCAAGCAGCAATTGGTATTTGTGATGAAATCATTTAAAAATTCAATGGTAGCACAACATTAGCTTGTTGTGATCCTTTAAGCAAATAATTATGACCCAAAGCCACATTTCTGGGTTGAAGCCACCTTGGTCCATGACGGCGTTGTAGAGGTCAGGATGGATGTCAACCTGCTTGCTCTCCCTGATGGCGCTTGTGACCTCCGTGACGGCCCGAGTCATGCTGCTGAAGACGCTCTGCTCATCGTCCATCAAGGCTCCCCTCTTCCTCTTCCTATCAAGCACATGAACATGATCACCATCCTTGTTAGGACCATCAAGGACGATGGTCTCTGACTCCTTGATGTCTGGGTAGTCGGGCATATGCGAGCTGAGCGGCTAACCGGAGCCCATGGCATGCTTGCCGGTTGCCAGCTCGAAGAAGGAAATTTGCTGCATCTGGGATTAGTTCTGGATGTGTGTGTTGAGGAACTATGCATCCTTGGGGTGATCCTAAGAAATAAACACAACATCATGGTTAGTTGTGATTGGCCTGGTAATAAATAGGTGGTTCGTGAGCTAACCGCGGTGTGGCCTTGGTAGTGCTCTACCTCAAAAAGGATCGAGCAGGTCTCCCGATTTCGTGAAGCGCCTCTCAGGTCTCTGAGCTTGGACACTGTGATCCATCTAGCTCTCTACTTTATCAGGTGGTTGTAGACCAGGGTCGAGGTGACCTCCTGCCCACAAAATTCGAACACCGGCTTTGCAACAACGTTGAGGTGCACATGTTTGAAGACCTTGTCAATCCTCACCTCACTGGCTATGATTTCACACATCTTGTTAAGCACGAACGTTGACAGGAACAGTTGCCCTTTCATGGAGCTCCCCTGCCATCCTTCTTTTCCTTGACGGCTGCCTTTTAACTAGAAGCATGAACTGCAACATTGGGCTCGACCAACATAAATGTTGTAGGCACAAAAGGTAGAACCATAGCTGACATCTCAAAAACATCTGAATCAAGAGACATCTACTCCTCGATGGAATGCTGGGAGTCATCGACATAGGACACCACAAACTGGCACTAGGACGCGACAAGGGCCTGACTAAACTCTTGCGTGCTCATGTACTACAAGGGTTGTAGTAACGATCAATAAACATGGACAATATGGACGGACACTACATATGGACAGTATGAACGAGCTCTACATATGGGAAATAGCTCCAATCATACGAAGGAGTTCAACAAATTAGTACACATACTTGTATACTACTAGCATACTACACATCAATCATACTACAAATCAAGCATACTACCTATCTGTCACCACTTGCTATCAATTCTTGCCGACATGGAAACAACTCCTAGCATACTACGAATTCATCATGACTAGCTACCAGAACATCACATTCACATAGATCATCGGTGTACAATGCTACAAGATGGTCACATATCTAACCCTACCACATGCTCACAGAACTAGCTAGAACAAGCACAGAGAACGGGGTGATTGAACTCACAGATGCCATCAGAGCAGCTCAAAGGAGGTGCGGAACATGTTGGAGAAGAGGAGGACTCGAATTGTCGACGGCGTCAACCGATGGCCGAAGCAGGAACGCCGCTTACCTGGTCGTCTGTGTCGATCCGCATGGTGATGAGGTCACCTACAAGTGGTCGGGTCATCGAGTGGACATACAAGGCCCACATAGGGCTCAACACGGATGGTGAAGTCTCAGGACTACAACTGCACTCGAATGACGGACCAAGGTCCACTCGGATCCATCAGGTAACTCGGGCTCTCCCCTGCAGTCGGACAGACTCCATCAATCGGACAGAGAGGAGACGTGGATGACGTGGGAGCTCCAACGGCTGAGGACTTAACATTGTACATAAAGCACAGTCATGGCTACCGTTACCTGTAATGTTCGTAGCCACCCCGAGCTCCTAGACAAGGGTTCAACATTCTGTTGTAATCGTACCCCCTAGAGAAAACACAAGCCTCCAGGCACGAGACGTAGGGTCTTTACCTCATCCGAGAGGGGCCCGAACTCGCTAAATCCGAGTGTTACACATGTGCCGTAGCTAGGCTCCGCCCCTCATTCGTACCCCTAGTACTAATGTCAAGATCACTCCCACGATAGTTAGCGCCCATCGTGGGGCTGCGTTTTGCCAATTCTGGCGCAAGTGGATTTTTTCCCAATTATCATGATGACGCTCGGCAGAGAAATTCTCTTCGGTTCACTCAGCTTCATCGCTGATGATTCGGCATGGTTGCAGGAAGCTCCGCTGGACGGACGCACTGCCCGACTGCGGTGTAGCGCACTTCCGTGCAATGACGTTTGGAGTCCTTCTCGAGCAGTCGTCGGCCCCGTAACGCTCGGTGCCTCTTCACTCTGCTATGCGCCGTCGCAACTGCTCTAGGCGCTCATGGCTCCAGGTGGACCAAGCACGCCGCGGCTCTTCAGACCACGGCCGAGCAGGTGGCCAAGCTCGATTCCGACGAGCTCACCCTCAACTTGTTCCCCTCCTCCTGCGATAGCTCCTGTGATGAGTCCAAGTGCGAGAGCAGTGACTCAGCTGCACAAATTTTGATGGCTGACATGGCCAGAGGACCACCTGGGTTCTCTACGGGCAATTCCCGTAGTCGAGGTGGCGACGACGACACCGAAGACGTCTATGTTCCCCAGCCTCTCTCTCAGGAGCAGCGGGAAGAGCTCATGCAGAGGAATGAGCACGCTCTACTCACTCCCATCATCGGGGCGACCCCGGAGGAGATGGTTTTGGAGGCCACGCGCCAAGACACCTTGGCTAAGCGCGAGCGGCTCAAGCGACTACATTCTCTCGATGAGCGAGTAGGTCAAGAGAAGCCCAGTTCCAGTCGGCACCGCAAGCGGTTGTTCCCGAATGACCGCCCTCGCAATTGCCATGTGATGCATACCCCGCTACAGAACCTGGCCACGGTCACTCGGATCGCTGATTCCATTCAGCCGTCTGATTCTGCAGTCGGGGAAGGCATTTGGCAGATCCAGACGCTCCTGAAGACCGCTCTGGAGCAGAACTCCATAGTGTCGCAGTCGCACAACCACATCCATAGCAAGTCCATCCGGGCGGACACGGTGCAGTTGGCCCATAGCCCACTCGCACCCGGTAGACACCGGTGCTCTTCTCCTCCGAGAGGCCAATACGGAGATCGGAGGCACGAGGTCCACTATCGCAGTCGGACGCCCCCCTCCAAGGGGCGGTTCATACGGCAATGCTCCTATGATGACAAATGACCTTATGAAGACGACCGGAGGTGTAGCCCCATTCGGCACAGAGGTTATGGGGATGAAGATTTACGAGCACCCCAGCTCAATGCTAGATCCATCATCACCCAGAGCGTGGTTGAGAGAGCCAGGGCAAGCAGAGAGCCAGGGAACTTTGGGCCTCGAGTGTTTCAGCAGATACATTCGGGAGGCTGAGATAGCCTCCAACTACAGGATGACAACGGGAATCGACAAGTTGGACGGTGAGTCAAAGCCAGAGACTTGGCTCGAAGACTACTGAGTGGCCGTCCAGATCGGCGGCGGCAATGACTTCGTTGTGATGAAGCACTTACCCCTCATGCTTGAGGGGTCGGCAAGGGCGTGGATGAATCAGCTGCCTATTGGCAGTATTTACGGCTGGGAAGACCTGGCCCGAGTGTTTTTCAAGACAATCGAGAGCACTTACAAGCGCCCTTAGTGCATAACACGGTGGAGAATGTGACAGAGCACCAGGCCATTTGTGCCTTCAAGGCAGGCATTCGGTACCGCGAACTCATCTAGAAGTTCGGCCGGACCGATGTTTTGTCCCTCAGTCGGGCAATGGAAATCGCTAGTCGATATGCCAATGGCGAGGAAGAAGACCGCCTCCATAGCGGCAAGGGCCGCACGAGCGAAGTCTCGGGGGGCAACGCAAGAAAGAAGCAGAAGCGGAAAGCCGAACCCTCTGGCAAGGCAGAAGCTGATGTCGTTCCAGGGCAGAGCAAGAGCAAAACAAAACAGAAACAGAAGGAAGACTTGGTAGCCAAGTAGAAGAGCGAGCATAAGGGCGACATCTTGGATCAACCCTGCCAGTTCACACCAAGAGGGACGAGGATGACAACCCCATCTACCTGAAGCACTCCACTCAGGATTGTCATCTGCTCAAGCAGGAGATGCGAGGAGAGCCCTGTGATGACAAGGATGACAACGCTGAGAGAGAAGATGCCTCCAGGTACCCCAACTTCGAGAAGGTCCTTATGATCTTCCCGGACGTCGAGAGCAAGTGACGGTTGAAAGTCATCAACCGAGAGGTTAACATGGCAGTTTTGACTGTCACCAAATACCTAGATTGGGCAAACACGCCCATCACTTTTGATCAGTCGAATCGTCCGGCGCATATACCGACCCCCGGGCAACATGGGCTGGTTGTCGATCCGACGGTCAATGGGGTCCGACTGCTAAAAGTCCTAATGGATGGCGGCAGCGGACTCAACATCATCTGCGCCGACATGCTTAGTGCGATGGACATCCCGCTGTCCGGACTGAGCAAGAGCAACATGCACTTTCACGTTGTAATCCCTGGAAAAAAGGCTAAGTCACTTAGTCAAATTGCCTTGAACGTTATTTTTGGCGGCGAGAAGAACTACCGGAAGAAGCGGCTGAACTTCGAGGTGGTGTACTTCCGTAGTGCCTATCATGCCATCCTGGGTAGGCATGCCTACACACTTTTCATGACCCGACCATGCTACGTGTATCTTAAGCTTAGGATGCCAGGTACGAAAGGCATGATTATAGTCATAGGCAATCGGAGTATCACCGAAGAGTGCCTCCAGCAGGGCTCCAAGATTGCCGATGAGCAGATACTAATCGCCAAGCTCGACAAATACAAGAAGACGGTGGATGCAGCAGAGCTGCTCAGGTCGAAGAAGCCGGCCACAGAGTCCGCTTTTCAACCGGCTAGCGAAATGAAGCAAGTCCACATCCATCTATCAGACCCGAGCAGCGGCGACCAAATCTCCACGACACTCAGTGAAAATAGGAAGGTGAGCTCATCCGGTTCCTCCGTGAGAACTGGGACAT
>CBMN010754832.1:0-11372 GCA_000582825.1 Hordeum pubiflorum
CCGACGGGGTGCTAGATTTGCATTTTTTTGATTTCGACAGCCACTTTTCGAATTTGTTTCAAAATAGGGCCTGGTTTCGAAAAAAATTCTAGGGTAGCCACCCGAGTAGAGCCATGGATGGGCCGAGACCTTGCATCCGGAGGGAGATTGGCGTTGGTTCCAGTCTATCTTCTAGCCCAATTTTTGCCATAGGCTTGTACTTGCTTCAAGACGGGGTACATGCCCAATTTGACAAAGTTCGCTCTCGTTTCTTCCGGGCCAAGAAGCACGGGAAGCAAAAGTATCACATGGTGAGCTGAGCTGGCCGACAATTTGCTCCCCCAAAGAGATGGGAGGTCTAGGGATCACTAACACTGAAGTCATGAACTGGTGCCTGCTTGCGAAGTTGGCTTGGAAGATCCTTAGAGGGCAGGGAGGTTTATGGCTAGAGATCTTCACGAATAAGTACCTGGAGAATGACGACATTTCTTCTAGGCAAGGTGTGCGACTCTCACACTTTGCGATGATGGAGATTGATGTTCTATGAATTGTTCTATTTATATCATTGAACTATGAATTAAGTTGTGTTGATAAACTTGGATCATTCAGAATTGGAATCATCCTAAACTGGAATCAGAAAAGCGAATTTTATGGTAGTAGCTAAAATTGTTTATGCACTGCAATTTAAAATTTTATTTAAACATCTAGAGCAAGGAATTCTTTTGGATCAGTCCACAAATTCAAAACAGTCCACATTCATTTCAGTTAAACATCACAAGTTTCATTCAAATCTTAGGATTTGTACAATATGAAAGAAACTCACTCGAAAACATAAACCCTAACTAACCCTAATTAGTCTTCTTGCTAGATTACAACTTGCTAGTTTTCGCGACCGTCAGTCCGGTTATGTAACTTATGTTATTCCTGTTGAACTTGGTTGTATGTGAATCCTAAGGGTCTCATTCTAAGGCCGGGCAGTTGCATGTTATCTTGAAAAAATGTAAGGTTTTGTAGGCAGCTGGGAACCGTGCAGGTGCAGAGATATCCCCACAATGATATCAAGGGAAAATGGTAACAGAAATCCGCTCTTCCAGCTGACTTTATTATTGCAATTAGCGATCTCCAAATCCTTGAGAAAAGAAAAAGTCACAAACCTTTCACCGGGCTAGGGACTTTAATTTCTACACTTTCTAATGATCTTCTGCTAGGAGATCGCCAATGGCTGACAGCTTAGGACACTATATCTGGCCATAAAAAACCCGGCCCGGTCGGCCCGGCCCGAAAAAGCCCGACCCGTCCTTGCCCATGGAAAGGGCTCGGGCCTAGATTTTCAGCCCGATGGCCAGGTCGGGCCGGGCCCGGGCCCGTTGTTTTTGTGTTTTACTGAAGAAGAGGCCCGGCCCGAGGCCCAAGGCCTGGCGGACTTTTACACTTTCGGGCCGGGCTTGGGCCTGTTTTTTAGGCCCAACGTCCGGGCCGGGCCGGGCCCGAGCCTGAGTTTTCTACTTCGGGCTTGGTCCAGCCCGGGCCAGCCCGGCCCATGGCCAGGTATATAGGACACACACAAAATTGATAGGGAAGTAAGAGATGGGAGTGCTCTAAAGTCACCCGTGTTGATGAGGACCTGTCCTGATTTTCCAGCGATAAATGTAATAAGTCAACACTGAAATTTTCAACTTCTCTAGTGCTGGAAGATTCAACATTTGTAGTTGGATGAATGTGAGATGGTTGGTTGACAAAGAAAAGTACGTGAGGGAGCAGCAGTCGACGCTGTCTGCGAGATTGCCACAACTATGTTCAGCACCAGTCCACTGTTCAGCACTATAATCACTCTCCCTACCCAGCACAAGCCTCTTGATCAGAGAAGGTGCAACCAAACCTTGGGAATCTATTGCACATGCACACACAAATCTTTCAGCTGGCACCATCAATTCTTCTAGGCAACAGAGATCCCCAAATCTTTCAGCTGGTACTGAAACTAAGTTCTTGCAATCTTTAATTGTGATTTTCTTGATGGCCGGTACATGTATAATATGTACAAGGCATGATAAATTTTGGCACTTATCAAAGACTAGGCCCGTTAGGGACGAGAAAATACCAGTGATACCATTGTGGGGTGTCAACTAGCACCTTAGGTATCACACTTGGGTTTATACGCTCTGACATATTGGATGATGATGAATTCTCGAGTGCATGACAACTGATTAATGAAGGTGACATTAAGCTTGGCGAAATCTCAGTCTGAAACCAGCTTGGAAGTGACACACCTGGATAACCGAGGAGCAGGCTTGAGGCAGGTGGGAGGTTGTAGAACACAAAGCACTTCTATGTCATTGTCCTCTCGAGACCTCAACCCAGACCATGACAACTTCAGCATCTCAACTTCTCAAGATAGTCCTTATTCTGTAGTTGGGCTTCTGCTGCATTCTCCTTGCTTAGCTTGCTGATATTATAGATCTTCAGTTCACCAAGCTTCTTAATATTCTTCATCAACCTAAAGCCCCTGCTCATCAGTGGCTAGATCAACACTCGCTTCATAATAAAGTTCTTCACGAAAACTTCTAGACCTTGAATTGCATTGAAATCCATCTGATTCAAATCTCTGTAAGCATATTAGACTACTGAAGTCATCTGGCAAGCTTTCTAGCATGCATTTCTCTAGACGTAAATCTGCAGATTATAGAGCCGACAGAACTCGGCGGGGAGACTCTTGGAAGGTGAAGGATGCTTCAAGTTGCCATTAGCAGCTGGTAATTCATTAACAGAGACACAAACTATCACATGCACACGAGTTGACTCCACCAATTTTCTGAAATAATAGTTGGGGAATATTGCAATGGACCATTAATGTATGAAATGATATAATTCTACTGCATTGTAACATCTAAGGCCCTGGTAGATCATTGCTCGTTTTACATACGATTTATCTCTCTGGATTTCAATCACTCGCATGGAAAGAACCACTCCGACCTGGCGCTTTCCAGCTGGTGACCTCCGCCTAGTGAAACTAGACTAACAGTACAGGTGTTCATGTCATACACGCAGTAGCTGGGAATACTGACGTGACGACACTCATGGCACTCGCACGGGCTGGCACCGGCGACGGTCCTCTTCAGGTGCCAGTCGACGCCCAAGATGTACACACAGTTCCCCTGTGGGAATCTCGGGTGGCATTGCTCTAGCGATCCAAAAGACCTGCAGCAACTCGTGCTGAGGAACAGAACTTGGCCTCCCAGGTCCTTCACCTCCAACCATTGGCCCTCGGCCAAGCCCGCCTCGAACACCTGCAGATTCATTGCCCTCCGTTGATCATCAACCACGACACACATGGCCTTTCTGCTCCACCGTACCATCAGTAGCTTCTTCTTATCAGCTGACACGACCAGGTGGCAGACGGTGTTGTTCACGGGTTGAACGGATGGGCTCATCTTCATCACATGCTCGCAGCGATGGCGAACGAGGTCATGGGAGAAGAGCTCCCCTGAGTGCGTGACGGTGAAGATCTTGCCACGGTAAGATGCCATGTCCAAGTAATCATCACCAGTTAGCAAACGGCCTCCGCTCGGGTTGGCCGGCCAGAGGGGCGCAATCATGATGGTCCCTCCGTCAAGAATCGCCACGAACGGAGAACACATGACGATCTTGGATGGCTCCTTGCAGTGCCACAGGATCTCGATGAGGGCATCCGATGCATGGAAAGGGTTGCGAAGGTACAAGCACCATCCTCCACCATGGATATTGTCATGGCAGCAGAGGATCCAGCCGCCGGAGGAGCCGTGGCAGCAGCGGCCGAAGCGGAGCACGTTGCCGTCGAGGCTCTGGTAGGCGCCGGGACCGAGGTTGAGCCATGGCATGGCGCCACGTGTCGGCAGCTGGTGCCGCACAGCGAGGCGCCAGGAGCGGCACACGGCCCCGAAGCTGAGATGGTCGGCATGCGAAGTGAGACGGCCAAGGATGAGGCCGGCCAGATCCGGAGGGAGGTCCAGCCAGGGAGAAGGGGCCTTGCCGAGGATGAGACCGGCCAGATCCGGAGGGAGGTCCGGACAGGGAGAAGGGGCCTTGCCGAGGATGAGACCCATGGTCGATCAATCAGGCTATCGCCTCTTTCTTATTGCAACTTCAAGCTCTTCTAGGGTCACTTCGCCATCACCATCTCTATCCAATTCCTCAAAGAATCGCTTCACTGCAGCAACAATAAAATACCCCGGTGAAATCTTGCTCTAAAGGATTGCAGTGCATAGTCCAAGTAGCGTTTACTAAAATTGTAAAATGATAAGATGGTACGGTGTATTGACTGCTAATGTGCAAGTAAAGCTCACAATTCAATGAGGCTAGCTGCTAATGTGCAAGTAAAGCTCACAATTCAATGAGGCTAGCTGCTAATGTGCAAGTAAAGCTCACAAGCCTAAAAACCATTTTCTACATGAGCAGAGTAGAAGAATCTCGTATCAGATATCAGAATTACACAATTAGCACAGATCCTCAATCTGCATACTGGAAGGTCGTCTATGCGAATAAGACAAGTGTGCAGTTCCCAGCAAAAAAAAGGAAAACTGCACAGTTAAGACTGATATATACTCCCTCCATCCCAAAATAAGTGTCGCAGATTTTGTACTAAGCTAGTGCAATTTTTGTACTAGATCATCGACACTTNNTTTGGGACGGAGGGAGTACATCATTAGGAATCAACAGTTATCCTACAGTTGTTCCATTTGGAACCATAAGTTTCTGACAATTGCAAAATCATCAGCCTATACACCAAATAAGCAAAGTAAGCATAATGTGAGGAATTCCTGGCGTTGGAAAACGGTGTTACTAAACCTTGGATTTCTGAATACCGGAAGAAGTCGAAGTCCAGCTTCTTCTTGCCTGGATGGCTATCCACTGAAGTCGACAATCTGCCAACCAACCAGCTGCGGAACTAACTCAATCAGCTCCGTCAGTGAAACCGTGGCCACATTCGGCAATGGGATGTTGAGCAACTGTCCGGCAAACTTGTGTGATGTCTGTGCACTATGAGCACCACCGTACGTCAACCCCAACTCTCACATACTACAAATCAACTCTCCGGTCCTTGTTGCTTCTGAAATGGGGAATTTGGGGGAAGATATTAGTTTACTTGTGCATATAAAGATCAGGCTATTGTCCATCACTGCCTGCGCTGACTACCTAGATTGCAATTTGCATAAGATGAGGCTATCATCCATCACCTAGATGTACTAATAAGGAACTGAACAAAATCAGGCTATTGCTACCATCAAATGGGGAATTTCAGGGAATATGTTAGGTTACCTGCTGCTGTGTGTGATGCATGACTGGTCTCAGCAAAATTCTGTCCGGCGGGCAGGCAGGGATGTTGGGGGCTTGGGGTTGGAGAAGAGCATGCGCCAGCCAGCCGGCAGTGTTGGCCGGCAGCACGACGGCGCGGCGCCGCGGCCGCACGGATGGTAGAAAACCTGGGAGGCTCGGGGGGGATGGAGTAGGTGCGCTGCTCCGCGGGGTGAGGACCGACGGGAGAGTCTGCTCCGCGAGACGGCGGACGGCTCGCTCCGGTGGCCGGTGCTCCCCTCCCTGCTCCGCGGCGTGGCTAGGCTACACACCCCTGCGGCTTTTCTTTTTCTTTTTGAGGTTTTATTTTACAGTCCTGCGGCTAGATTGATGCTTCGAGACGGGGAGGGGATGGGTGCCCTGCGCTGCCATCGCCGAGTTTTTTTTTTTCTCGGGGGTGCGCCATATGTGGTGGGCTGGGAGGTCAAATTCCTGGACGGGCCATGGCCCAGTTCGGCCCCTACGGCGGAGCTCCGCCCTCCGCTAGAGAGAGTGTGAGTGGCGACCGGCCAGGAGGAGAGATAGCAGTGAGAAGGGGGAAAGCAATTACAGAAGCAACAGTGTGTTGTATTCCACCCTTGTAACTCCAAGATTTACGATTATCACTAACTAGCGGAAGAGGAAGAACACGGACGGGACATGTAGTAACACAGAGTCGACCTTGATCCGAAGTCGGTACGTGCACTGATCGATCGGTCACTCATTTGGAATGTAATTACATCCATCAGGGCAAAAATCAGTCCGCGGACTAACCTGAACGCACGTGCAGATCGTACTACGTATGAGTTATGGTTTGCACATGCATATATTAATACTGCAAAAAAATAAAACACGCCTGATTAAAGACGATCATTTTAATTACTCGCAGGGTATACAACCCGCAAGGGTAGGATCTTGGGTATAATTTCTCCGCTTCCGGCTGTTGAGGTGTCATCAGGGATCTCTCAGTGGAACAGGGGAGTTCATGGAGATCCGAAGCAGAGCAGAGCAGGGGAGTTTGAACTAGTTCGATATTGACATGAACATGAACATGAAAACCTCGAGGCTCACAACATCGCACGAAATGTTTTAGGTTGTGGTGTAGGAGGTCATGTCTGCTTTTTAACATCTTCAAACTTTTGTGAATGTTATCAAACATGAATAAAAAAAGAGTGTGATGTTTCGGTACCCCCCCTCCCCCCTCAAAGACCGTATAAGTGCAGTATAGTCATTTGACTATAAGGTATACCAACCTTCATATGTGGCACGTAGGTAGACATACACAGATCCGCCCGTCACACCCATCCGTCGTAGGCTTGTAAAAGCAGCCCAATAGAAAAGGAAAACAAATTAGATTTTCTAAGAATAAAAAAAGTAATTAGGCACAACGAGAGAACTGTTCTAGTTGGTTAAAGTGGGGGGAAAGTAATCCAAAAGGTTTGGATCTCCTTTGGTTCATAAGGTACGAAAATAATAAGAATAGAAAAGTCATAGAAAATGAGATGCATGTATCTTAAATCCTATTCAAAAAAGATGCCCTTTAGTTCACATCATATGCTTTTTTTCATTGAGTCTAGGTTAATGTTTATTTTTCTATGAAATGTGAAGGATAGGAATAATTCCTCCATAGTAATAGGATTTCATTCCTACCAACCAAAGGGCTCTATAGGAATTTTTTCTGTACAAATCCTATCCTATGAAATTCCTACAAGATTCCTCCAAACCAAAGAAGGCCTTGAAGTTCGAATCCTACATCATGTATGTATTTTTTTTAAGTTTAAAAAAGGAAGAAAATAAATAGGATGTGTGGTTCGGTTTGTGTGACGCTACTCCATGTACAACCTATACATATAGGGAGGATGAAGAGTTTATAAAATAGGACCATCATGCCCTTTCTTATGAACAATTATGAGATAATATGAGTCGTCCTTGTGTTCATGAGGGGTGTACCAAATCAAAAGTGTGTTTCTAAAAGAAGTGGATGCACGTGAGCTTGAGGCACGCCGCCAAAGGATGGGGAGGACGAGGAAAGAGTGAGTGGGCTCCGTGGAAGAGGATATGTGGAAGCGAAGGCAGAAGGCTGGTGCTAGACTTCTTTTTGAGCCTTTGGATAGGCACATCACAAGTAATTTTTTTGCGGATTAAGTGAGGGCAGTTATGTCTTTTCACCTCTCTAATTTCTGTCATTGACTAAATATAGATGATTTGATGAAATTTTACTAATTACCATGGACTATGGGGCATTTTGACGGAGTTAAAGCAAGGGTCACATGTTTTACCAAGTAGTCCGGATAAGAGTGACACACTGAGGGAGAGACATATGACACACTGGGCGGAGATGAAATACCTTAATAAAAGTATCCATAATAGTTTGTTTAAATTGATATTTTTGTACTATCTAAATTTATTTTCTCGTGGCAACGCATGGACATACAACTAGTTTTTATTATGTTTCTATCTCTTTCCTTGCTATTGACACATGTGAGATCCACACGTAGTCATGAAGTGTGGGCTAGGTGGCATATAGTGTTTAACGGGGAGCTAACGGGATCGGATGAAAGTGTACTTAAACGTACCCAAAATAGGGTTGGTTCGTGTCATTTTTCAAGTTTATATATGAATATGTACATCAAATACAAGTTTATGTATCGAAAGTGTGCATCTGACATCAAATCTTGAAGAAGAAACACCGCCATCCGCCCGAGCTCCGCACCTGCGAGGAATAGAAAAAACCTAACCTAAACTACTAACCGGAGCAATGGCGCCGGGATTCTCCTCCCCATCACCAGCCATCGGAGCGGCTGTTAAAGGGGAGGCGAATCCACGGGCTCGCCGGTGAAGTCTAGAAGTGAAAGTTTGCCCTTACTGCC
This sequence comes from Hordeum pubiflorum, assembly GCA_000582825.1. Classification (NCBI taxonomy): domain Eukaryota; kingdom Viridiplantae; phylum Streptophyta; class Magnoliopsida; order Poales; family Poaceae; genus Hordeum; species Hordeum pubiflorum. Next base: position 8,157 of record CBMN010754832.1, read on the forward strand.
TAGGGTTAGGAGAGGAAATGAGAGGGAGTGTTCTGTAGGGTACAAGTCTATTTGGATGCTCATGGAATTGCCTTTTACACATTGGCACTTCAAGATCTACCATGGATCAATCCTAGACAACAACAATCGCTCACTCATGCATTGAGCGACGACCAAACATTTGTGTGTCCCTTAAAGTTGAAATATTCTTTCAGTGGGAGGCAGCGTTTCCGTCGACAGTGTTGCGAATGCGATGGCCAGTAGGGCGGTTGTACTCATCACGTCCACCAAAGGTTAAACCACATATTTATTATTCTAAAAGGTTAATGTGGTGATTTCGTTTTTTCAATGACTCAGATTAATTATAAAGATTCAAAAGAAGTACAAACCGCCTCAAACATTAAAAAAAAGGTTATATCAAGGTTCATTGACCACTAAACGACCACTACCACCCTCAAAATGAGTAGTCAACGCGCCACTGTCACCCATACTGGAGACATCCTGACCTTTTAGATGATACCTGGGAAGTATTCGTGCAAATGCCCCTAAGAACCAGGACGATGGAGCCGCAGTCGTCATCGTCGAACCCTGGAATCAATCTGGAAAACCAAACACGAAATCTCGACGTTGCTACGCACGAGGAGAAACCCTAGCGACCTCGCCGCCATGAGGAGCCGACGGGAATCTACATTGGAGCTCCTTTTAATTCGTCTCGACGGACAAACTTGAGGAGGATCGGAGCCCGAAAAATCGACTTGAACAAGAAGCGTCGTCATCCGTTTGAGCATTGCCCTTGCCGAAACAAAAACCATACCTATCTACTAGATGTAGTTGAGGCAATCATAATTCCTCTACCCGCCACCAGCCGACGGAGCAACATGCAGAGGGAATGTAAATCCATGGCTCGTCGATGGAGATTGAGGGGATAATTTTTTTTCCTAGTCGCCTCGTTCTACTAACTTGATAAACTCTATGGTCATCCAATTAGGGGAGATTGTTGCTTTGACTACAAACCCCTGCACTTGGGCCCCCAAATTTCTAGATCAAGGAAGCGGTGGTGGACAGTTGAAGCTCTCTTGACATGTGGGATCGATATGCCAAACAAATCATGTTGCCAGTACTTTTGGAACAAGAGGGACACATGTTTCCCCCTACGGACTTCTCTCATTGATGTCAGCAAGGCTATCCAACAGACTCGTGATGGATGTGATTATTGAGACAGACATGCGCACTTTGTTGATGGTGTGGAAAAACCAAAGTCGTTGGGCCGTGAGCGTATTTGGTGATGGACGGTAACACGGTGTTGTGCTTCTTTGTTTGTGTTGTATAACCTTTGTATAGAGTCGATCTTTAGATCTATGTAAGGGTTCAACGGTGACGACTGCAGCTCCAGGATGTTATTACTTAGGGGCACGCACATGAAGACTTCTCGGGTAACATCGACAAGGTCAAGCCCGCTTGGGTGGGGGAGCGGTGACGGGGGCATGTCGGTGGCTCGTCCTGGCGGTAGCAGTGGTCGTTCAGTGTTCTTTAAATCTCGATGTAATTTTATTATGTTTGAGATGCTTTATACTTCCGCTGAACATTTATAATAAATCTGATCATTTTCGTTAAAAAAAAGGCAATTGGATGTACATCCATCTCACCATGTTGGGCTTACCGGTGTGTTGGATCGGTCCAACGTGCCAGTTTGATATGCATGCATTTAGTTGTGTTTTTTTTTTTTTGGCAAGTCAATTTGTTAGACTCAGTTACATGGAACATGTCGTAGATCAGTACAGACACATAACACACACACCAGTTGCATGCACGTGCACCAGTACACACACCCGTTATGCGTCTGTCAAGATTTACAGCCTATACGCTCGTTACACGTCTTGCAAAACTTTCAAAGTCATCCGACTTCGTGAACGACGGGTACACCATCATCCTTATGACCCAGACGTGTGAGGTACCTGTAAGGAAAAAATATGTTAGATGAGACATCCGTATCAATCCGGGCATCGATCTTGGACGGGCTGGGTGGTCATTGCCACAACCAACCATCGATCTACAGAGTCGTCCTCTTGAGCAAGTCACTCGCTTCCAAGTGTGGGATCTGCGAAAGCCAAGGTCGTTTCTTTTGGAGGCTCCTACACGGTTCGATCCCCTGCCATTGTGTAACCGTGTTCTCCCGGAAATTCACTTTGGCACATGGGAGCATATGCTCCTGCCATATTATTATTTTTTTCAAAATGTCCAAAAATTCCAAACAAAAATTTGACGCATACATCTTGATATTCCATGTTTGTGCGCCAAGTTTTACAGAAAACCCACATTTCTTGTGGCTTGTGTAAAAAAGATAAAACAATTCCTCGTGGAAAAACCTTTTTAACACTGAATTTTGTCTATTTCGCACGCAACACAAAAATAGTCGGTTTTCTACAAAACGACTTCGTGAGCATGTAAAATATCAAGATGTACATGCGAAATATTTTGTCCGAATTTTGTGACATTTCAAAATACGTTTTAAACACATTTTTAAAACCAGGAGCATATGCTTGTCATCACTAAACACTAACAACGAAAGAGACAAGTAAGAGAGAGAGAGAGAGATCGACGTCTCTGGTCGATCTCTAGTACTAGTATATCCTAGTATAGTTGGCATGCATGTACGTGGCCATGCTGATAATCACGTACACAAGATTGCAACGTAAGTTTTGTATACAAGATCGCAACGTCAAGTTTTGTGAGCAGAAGAATTAATTGCAGACGCATGAACCGGCGACTGACTGCCTCTGGCTGGGAGTTTCCCGGTCGATCCACGGCGGCTTCTCGGCCTCACCCAGCGTCAGTCTTCAGGACACACTTGTAATGGGCGGAGCAGTCGAACAGCGCTCGGCCATGACACTCTCAGGCCGAGAGTTTTTTTCTCTTTTCGATGTGACTCAGGCCGAGAGCTTTTTCTTTCTTTAGACGGTCTAGGCCGAGAGCTACTCAGGCCCATATAAGGCTATGCACCGTCCGCGCTCGGGGTGTAGGAGCAGCGAGCAACTCGTTTCTTTAGTACCACCTTGACTGGGCGCACCGAGGATACAAATACAGGGACAGGACGGCACCACAAATCATATCTTTCTCGATCTTTTGGCTAAGATCAAGTGTAATGGTCCTGTTTGGATACTCTAACACAGCTAAAGGTTAGAGTTAGTTTCTAACTCGTGACTAACCCTGAACTAACTCGTGACTAACCCTGAACTA
>CBMN010754834.1:0-15288 GCA_000582825.1 Hordeum pubiflorum
GACGGTGGCCGTCGGCACAGTCTGTGCCGACGGCTTTATGGACTATGCCGACGGCGTACTGCCGTCGGCACCTTGCGGCTCTCCCGTAGTGATGCGCACAATACCATGACGGCGCAAGCAAACCAAGTCTACATCTTGCGTGGCGCCAATGACTGATCCTACCACCCACAAACCAAGAAAATGGCGGAGAGGTGGTGGTACACCTGAGACATGAACACAAACAGACTGCAAAGGGAGAATCGATGAAACCTCCTCAACTTTCCATTCACTAAAAGCAATCTTCACATTTTGTGATTTGACATTATACTCAAAAGATGTCACGCGCTTCAAGACCTCCACGGACGGGAAACAAACTAAGAAAGCATTGTCTCCATGGGGTACGGCTTCCCACTTCCAGGATGTCTGAACCGATGCCATCTTGGCGACCTCGACCTCCACCACAGCAGCGAACAATGACCCACCGGAGATCGTAACCAAAGCAGTCGGCAGAGTTGGAGGTGCAAGGTGCTCCTTGAATAGCAAGTCCGGTAATTGCACGAACATAGCATTAACTAAACCACATCCACCGAGCGACGCAGTAGGCCTCGGTTGCTTGAGAACAGGGCACCGATGCAAAGGGTGCTTGTAATTGTCGCAAATGTGACAGAAATGAATCGCCGTGCAGTCCTTGGAAAGATGATCATCTGAACGGCATTTGAAACACCAAAGACCAGTTCGCTTTCCTTTCGGCCCACGTCCAGTGGCTTCAGCGGAGTGCACATCCACCGGTGCAGTATTTCGGGCCTCGGGAACACGTGTGGCGGGGCCGGGTACTACTGCAGACGACGGGAATATCGGCGGAGGTCGCGCAGCCGGGGGGACAACACCGACAGTAGCAGCATCACGGCGCCCCCCCTTGCGCTTGTTCTTGTTGCGGCGAGTAGGAGCCTCCGGCGCTGTTGTGTTGCAAGCCCCGAAGACCCCCGGTGCCGGCACAATCGGAGCAGCCCGCTGGCCAGATGGATGGGCAGTCGACGAAGAGGACGCACCGAATCGGAAGGGTCCGGCAGCAGCACCAAAGCCGGTGGATGGCACGGGATTCGTCGCAATTCCCGCTGGAGGAGGGCCCTTAGGCGCGTTGCCGTTCCGGCCAGCCATCAGCTGCGGCGATGGCCGTTGCAAGGCAGCAGCGTACGACGATGGCGGCACCGTCCGAGAGTACGCGCAGACGGAGGCAGTATTAGGGCGTAGATGCGTTTGCGTCTGGCGAAGATGTACGTCAGCCCTTCTGATAGTGCGACCCAAAGGAGCAGTCAGGCCCTTGTTGGGCCCTTCAGCATGTAAAAGGCCCAAGGGATCAAGCGTCGTTTGACTGGATGCATGATCGTTGCATGCATGCGTTCCCGCGAGCGTTACTGTCCCTTGACTTTGCTCCGCCGAAGATGACGGATCGGCCAGCACATCCGGCATGAATGCAGCCAGCGCCACTGGCGGCGTGATCCGCGGACGGAGGAGTGACCCTCTCCAAGGCTTGATGCAAATCCCTCGACGCCGTGTCGATGTCACCGGCGATGGCTGTGGCGATTTCGGCGCTCCATCTGACCGAGCGGACGGCTCCTGAGACGAACCCCGGCCCTCCATGCCGGCCGATGCCTCCGGAGACACGGAACGTCGACGTTCCCATACTCGCGACGCCGGCGTCGGAAAACCGACATCGTTCCAAAACTCCTGCACAAGCTCCTCTTTCGATTTCTTCCGGCGAGACACGGAAGTCCAAGGACCTCCCTCTGCGTCATGATCTGCTTGCGGAAGGACCATATTTGCCGCCTGGACCGCCACCCCCTCCGCTTCAGGCAGATCGGCGACTTCTTCGATGGCCAGGGGTTGAAAACGTGATCCTTCAGCCGACAACATTGCCGACGAACCAGGAGCAAAGCCCCCCGGCGCCAAGGTCAGCCTGCGCCGCGCCGGGAACACCCGATGGCCAACGCGAATGACGCAATCCAATAGCACCATCTCAGTACCAAGCGAGATCCATTCCTTCTCTCGCAGCAGTCTTCCCTCTACGATCTTGCCGCCATCATCCCGTAGGAAGAAAAAGTTGTGCGGCTGGTCGAGGAAGAGAGATCCGGGGCGTCAGTCCGTCCTGCCGTCGAGAGGAGCTGACGAGAACGTCGCCGACCACCGCAGGGGCGGTGGCGACTCCGGCGGTCTAGTCATATTCCGCCCTTGCTCTATGTACATTTTAAAAATGCTCTATGTACATTTTACAAATGCTACTCATGTATTTAAATAAATTTTCATTGTGTATTTGATTTTTCCTAACGTGATTTAAAAAATGATCAACCTGTATACAAAGTATGTTCAACGTGTATTTGATAGCATTCGAAATGTATTACTGAAAGAAACAAATAAAAATCGATAAAGAAAACACACACGCAAAAAAAAAAAAAACCCAACAGGAAACTTCTAAAATCTGTCCGTATGATTGCTTCCCAATGGTTGGCGCATTAACCGCCTGTTGCAGGCTATCCTGCAAATTAGCCTTCGTCAGTTTATAACACAAAGGAAACAAATTGGAGATTTTTTTGAAAAATGAACATATATTCAATACAAATAAGGCCGACCATCCAGTGCCCTATAAGGTTCCAGGCCGGTTTTATGAAGCTTCTAGAAGCTTTCGTATCTGATTTTTTTTTTTGCTTATTTTTGTACACCAGGTTTGTTCTTTTTATATTCTTACTTACTTCGGTATTTTTATTTATTATTATTTATTATTTTATCCAATGCGTGAACTCATTATAGCTTCAAAACATTAAAATTCTTGCAGCCTTTTCGGTTTCATGAACTATTTTTCCGTAACTTTTTCCAGTGACCTTTTCCAAAGGTTTGCAAAGTTTTTTGAAAAAATGCACACTTTTTTAAATCCATGAACCTTTATTTTTAAAAATTAACAATTTTTTAGAATAAATGAACTTGTTCTTCAAAATTCCTGGAATTTGTTCAAATTCATGGAATTTTTAAAATTCATGAAAATTAATTTTAAAAATCAATGAACTTTTCAAATACACAAACTTTTTTCTCAAAGTTTATGAACTTTTTTTTAAATAAATGAACCTTTTTTAAAAGTTGTGAACTTTTTTGTAACAATCGATGATTTGTTTCTGTATCCACGAATTTTTAGAACTTTTTTTTTATAAATCAATGAACTTTTTTGAAATCCGCGAAAAAAAATCAAATTCACCGCGATGTTTTTTTGAATTCAGAATTTTTTTAGTTCAAATATTTGGAATTAGCATATTTTTCGAAGCCATAAAGTTTTTTGAAATCATGATTTGTTTTATTATTTATGTTTTGCCTTTTTTCAAAGGACAATGGTTGACCCGTCAACACTGACCGGTCAATGATGATTGGTTATTAGCGAACCACTAACTCCAGCATCTTGGCTTGTTTTTGTGCAAGCCCACGAAGCCAGGCACGTGAGCGCCACGAACACAACCCAACGCTCAAGTCTCCAAGGAGGTGCTTCTGAGAGCAACTATCCGAGGAGCGTTTTTTTTGGGAGCCTCTCAAGAGTTATTCTGAGACGTCGTCACTTAGCACGTCTCAGCCGTCACCATGTGTCTCGCTCTAGGCGCTTCCTCCGGATTTTCTTTATTTTTTATTTTTCTACACGCGCTTTCGGCTTTTTAGATGTCTTTTTTGGTTTTTTTGGCTTTTCGGTTTCCAACCGGTCTTTCATAGCTTTTGGACGAATACACAAAATGAAAAAAAATCACAAAAAGATGCATTTTATTGTTCATCGAGTGGCACGGTTTGCTTCTACAAGAGGCACGGATTTGCTTCCGCAAGAGGCACGGTCGTACATTTTGGAAACGAAAAAAAAACACGTTTTCTTTTTTTTCCTTCCTCGAGAGGCACGGTTTTGCTTCCGCGAGATACACATATTTGTTTCCCAGAGAAGCACGGCTATGCCTGCTGGAAACAGAAATACGCGTTTTTTCTTCCTCGAGAGGCATGATTTTGCTTCCTCGAAAGACATGCCTGGTCCTCTCGGAAACGAAAAGAACAGGTTTTTTATTTATTTTTTCCTTCCTTGAGAGACACGGCCGTGCCTCTCAGAAACGGAAAAAACAAACACGCTTTCTTTTTTTTCCTTCCGCGAGAGGCGCGGTTTTTTTGTCCGTTTTTTTTTGTGAAAAAACGGTTCATCAAAACCTATCAACATGGGATCTAATTTTGAAGATCTTGATGCGAGGAATCCAACAGTGAAAAAGGTTTGAGATTTAAATACATAGTTTAAAAGATAAAACATTTTGAATAAATGGATCTATGAAAAAAAAAAACTCCCAGGTTGCAACAAGTGACACACATGTAGTGCGCCACTTGTCGCATGAATGGATGGGAATGAGCTTTGAATGGAGTACAACTCAATTAGTGATTTCGGTACTCCCCAATTCCTTATAAACTTCCCAAAATAGCTCCCAAGAAACTACAGGAACGCGTGTTATTGGGCCGACCCATGAGCTGAAGCGTCAGACATAAGCGAGACAAAACTTTTCCCGCATTTCCTATTTCATGCTCGCAGGCACTGCTTTGCACAACATGAGCGTGCCAGTGAGAGCAAGTAGCGGTAGATAGAGAAGTTTTGGTTTTCGTTTTGGGTCCCAAGCCTGTTTTACCGCTTTCGGGAACCTTCTATAGAAGATTACTGTTTTTGTTGTTTCTTCTACTAGTTCTTTTTGTGTTATTTCCTGTTTTTCTTTTCAATTATATGTTCTTTTTTCATTATTTGTGTAACTCAAAAATATCAAAAACATCTTCAATTTTTTCTTCAAAAAAATACTTTCTTTTTAAAATATGTCTGGAGTTAGTAAAACTGTTTGCCTTAAAAAACATTAAAAATTCTAAAATATGTTCACAATTTCAAACGTGTTTTTCTTTTCTAAAAAATATTTGGTTTTTACTTCAAATATTGTGATTTTAAAAAAGTTTGCATTTTTAAAAGTTGTGCCAAATTTTATTTTATTTTAATTTTCAAGAAATATTTGACATTTCAAATATTACTTGCTTTTTCAACAAATGTTCACAATTTCAAAAATTGTTTGCGTTTTCACAAATGTTTTCAAAGTTCAATTTTTTTAACAATATCGAAACATGTTCATAAAAATATATATTTTTCTGAAAAAATAAAAAGTACATGCTATAATACTGGTTTTCTACGATGGTTTGTTCACTAGCTACAGTACTCGATCAACTCGCTACAATACTTGTTTCAGTTTGCTTGCTGCAAACTGAAGCCCTGGGCCATCCAATCCAAGGCCGCCTGTGTGTGTCACCGATAATTTCCCGCAAAGACCAAGATAGGATCTCCCAACTTTTGCTACGATCGTTCGCCTCGACAGCTTCTATGTTTTTTAGGGGTACACCGACTCTTTATTCATGTAACTTTAACGGAATCGTTAGAATGTCATGCGAAACCACACATGTCTTCATACGCCTAAGGATAAAGGAAATTTTGCTACACTATCAGCCTCAAAGTCTCTAGTCCTACTTTCATGCGAAAAATTTACAAGACTCAAACTCATGAGAAGTATCTTGAATCGCCTTTACAATAGCTCCATATCTCCCTCCACCACCACCTTAAGTGTATTTGACATTAGAACCCGAGATATGTCCAGATCTTTTGCCAAACCAAACGTCTAGCGACATACACGAGCTTCTAGGGGCATCCGTTATACCATTGTAGGTGATCGCCGATGAGCCCATGTAGTTCCCAGACGATCCCGAATGATAGTCGCAACTGCGCCTCTACATTCGTGTCTACTCACTACACCATCAACATTAAACTTCATAATACCCGTCGGCAATATAATCCAGGGTTGCCGCACATGATTCCAAACATGGTGTGGCTCGGCTGGCCACTGATGAGGCGAGGATTTTTATTTTCTTTTCTGAAATGTAGTGCATGATGAATGAGTGCGTGGACATTGGCGATTGGAACTCCTGGTCACATATAGCTTTTCTTCGTACGAACCACAAAGCCCATAGTGTTACTACCATCTCAGTAAAATCCGCCTACTGTATCGAATCATATATACAAATGAGCTACAATTTTGAACTTGTGATTCCGGTCATTATCTTATTATCTACCATACCTTACTTTGCAAGTGCCTAAATAGACCGGGCCATAGGACACTCTATTAGCTCATCTCTCCAAGAATGAAGAGCACCACACGAAGGACAGTGAGGGTTGTCGGCCATGTTCCTATAATTCAAAACATCCAAAGTAGGAATTGAGTGTTGCACAAGATGCCATAAGAATACCTTTAGTTGAGCCGGGACCGAAGTACCCCACAGATTCGTTCACTGATTCGATGTCTTCAAATATGAGGCACGTCCGCTGTTATGTAACCATCCCTCTCTCGGGAGTTTGGTGTTAATCAACACTCGGTAGGACGAACGGGCCAAAAAGCAACCATTATTTTCATGTGCGCATGCCCAAAAATCCGGCATGTTCCTATTGCAGAAGGAATGCCTAAAATCACAGCAACATTCATGGGTAAAAAAGTGGCCCGCACCAAATCTTCCTTCCAACTAGCAGTTGTAGCATCAGTTAGGTCCGAGACCATATAGACATTGTTATGAGCAACAATTATTGGTCTCATAGAATTTTCCCTCGGAAGCCAGTTCCAAACTTCTATAGATGCACCATCTCCAATATGCCTAATCAGTCCTTGAATCAATACATCTCTTCCTTTAATTACCAACCTCCAAATCTGTGAGGGGTGAGAGCCCACAATACCATGCACAATAGATTTATCTGAAAAATACACTGACTTTGTGATCCATGCACTCAACGAATTTGGGTCTTGAAGAATTCTCCATGCTTGTCGGGCAAGGCGAGCCAAACTAAAAATCTCTAGATCCCGAAACCCAACCGTCCAATATTTAGGTCTAGTCATGAATCCCATGACACCCATGCGACCTCCCCACCAGAACTTTCTGGTTAAGGAATTTATATCTTCCCATAGGCCATGCATGAGTTTAAAGCATCACACATAATAAACTGGAATTGCTTGCACCATTGATTTCATCAATACTTCCGTCCCTCCCATGGATAATAACTTCTATAGTAACCATTGAATTTTATTCCACACTCCATCGTTCAAGTACTTAAAAGTCCCGTTCATTGATATCCCCACATCAGGCATACTCAGATACATCTCATTTAAAGATTCATTTTGCATGTTAAGACAAAGCTTTATCTTATCTTAAATATTATTAGGACAACCCTTACCGAAGAAAATGGAGGACTTATCTTGATTAATCCTCTATCCCATTGCACTGCAATAAGCAATCAACAAGTTTGAAGCCTCTTCCGCCCCTTCTCTACTCGCTTTAGAAAAATAGCAGGCTATCGTCGCAAAGAGGAGGTGAGTCACCATCGGAGCCGACGAGCCATTTATGCCACTAAGATGTGATGACTGATTGTTAGATTTTAACAGGCATAAGGGGCCCTCTTATGCCAACAAGTAAAGATAGGGTGAAACAGGATCTCTCTGCCGTATACCTCCGGATGGTTTGAAATTCTCAAGTCTTTTTTTATTGGACATAAATCAAAAAGAAACTGAGCTTACCATGCTCTTGACCGTGGAAATCCACTGATGTGCAAACCAAAATTTTCCATGATATTCTCAAGTTAAGCTCACTCAACTCTGTTATAAGCTTTCATCATGTCCAACTTTAGGGCACATGATCTATGAAACTTTGCCTTATTCCTCTTCATAAAGTGCAAGCATTCATAATCTGATATAATATTATCCGTAATTTGTTGGCCCAAAACAAAAGCTGACTTTTCTTATGATATTATCTCAAGTAAAATCTCCTTCAGGTGTTTGACCTTAGGAATTAGAACAAGAATAGTACTCGTTATGTTCTTCGCCGATTTTGTCCCATCAATAATACGAAGTACTGCCTTTGTCACATCCACACCACAAACTTCCCAATGACAGCTTCTACTTCTAGTCACTAGAGTGGTCGACAAATAGAAGCCAGTTTATTTTGATGACCCATTAGGCTGGGAAGCATTTACACCGGTGGCCCATTAGGCTCGCAAAAGATTGACACCTCGATGAATTTGTTTCTCTTCCTGAGAAACAAATTGTTCTGCTCTGGCCTGTCCGCCATTCCTTCCTCGTATGATTTGGTTGAACAAGCATCGAACTAGTCTCGGTGGAAGTTCCAGTTGAGGAGCTAGTCGGTCGATGGTCTTGATCACAGCGGTGGTAGGCCGGCGACCATGCAGATTTCATGGCGGAAGGTTGGGTTAGTGCTCTACAACCATTCTTTCTCTATGTATGCACAAGTCACATGCTTATCCTAATTGAAATACTTATTGCTAGATTAGTTCACCCTTACACTTGGGGGTTACCCAACCAATCGCACAAGAGATCAAGCAAGCACTAATTACCTGACTCGCACGATAATGGTGGGCCACTCTCCTAGTTTTTGTCACCTTGTGGGTGATAAACCCTTCCCCCTTCTTCCTTGTTTGTCATTCTCTCGTGCCTTCTTCCTTCTTTGCAAATCTCCTATAGATAAAATTCATGGAATGGCACATAAAGGTTCACTACCTTGGTGTCTAGTCAAGCAATCATCATTTGGAAAAAAAGCAATGTGATCTTGAATATTAGAAAAGAAAGCAAGTTCATCTTACTAAGAATCTATCTATCATTTCAGTAGTACATTCTCTAAGAATATCTTTTGTTTCTTCCATTTCACATGACAGTGACACACATGGATGAGTTGTTGTTCTACACTGTATGCATGATGGTTTTCCAAATCAAAGAGTGAATGCATGTAGTTTGACGTGGTGTATTGGTCTGACTTTGAGTGGTTAACAAGCCAATATCATTTTCATGGATAAACATAAAAAATAACTAATACCCAGTTGTCATGGATATCTATTGCAAACGGTCCAATTTCACAAAGTAGAAAATCCATGTACATAGCCATGAAAGAACCAACAAATGAGCAATGCCAATGTTTCATAGAAAAATCTTTTGTAAACACCTGGATATACTATATTTTTTTCTTGCGAATTTACACCAAAAATAATCGTTCACTCTAGAAGCCTCTACCAAAAAATATTTATATGATATGGGTCTCTACCAAGACATTTAATGACACAAAATAGACACAAACATATACATATACATGCCTCTTAAGTGCTAAAAGTTAACCCATATTTCATCGATTCTGGTGTGATTTAACCAACGTTTTATGGTGTAGTGTATCAAAATGGAAAGAACTAATATTACTCTTTTTTGTACCAACTTTGTTCAAAATTTAATACATGTGCATTATTAGTGCACACTATTATTGTATAAAGAAAATATTACACATTAATATTAGCAATATTGTTATGTGATTAATTTTGTTAAGTGTAATAGAATATATATGGAAAAACAACAAAAACCATGTCTGAAAATTTCTCCACGCAATCTGTTATAATACAAAGTCGATTAGGTTCTATTTAGAATAATTTAATCCACATCACTTTAAATAAATGATGAACATTCATAATGTTGGATTTAAACATGATTAGTGGTCTTGTCCGACTTGGACTTTGGCAATCACCGTGTAAGTATGCGAGTCCTAATCCTACATACGTATGTGCTGTAATAGCTCCTATATATACTCTTGCATATCTTCATAATTGTATGTGCGTGCGGCTATTAAATATTTTGCATTGTCGCCGTGTTGTGCTAGCTCTAACCAATTAAGTATCTGGTGGCTGGTAGTTTGCTATATGTGCATAGCTAGCTGGTGGTTAGTATATTTATGTATGTGTATGTTTCTGTTTCCTCAGAAATTATTCGCTTCGAGCATCGCGTGAGAACATCGTTGACTTCGTTGAAAAGTACACGACAAGTGGGAGCCTGTAGCCGACACATAGTACATGTATTAATATATTTTGAAATATCAAAGTTGCAGTGTGATCATCACTAGAAACAATTATGTGTTCATTTGTGTTTTATGTTGTAACAGTCACCATTATATGTTTAGGATTTTTTTTATTCAAATAATAATCATGCTATTTTTTCGTCATGATAGAACAATGCATTCCGAAAAAGGCAAATAGAGGACAGGCTCCATGGTGGACTTTAAGAAAAAATATATTTCCACATCACAAAAAACTGATTTATTTTCAAACACAAATACACATATAACATCATTTCATATGTGGCGTATAAAAAAACAAATACATAAAATGAAATGGCCCCCTTTTTTGTTGTTGTTGGGCCAGATTTTTTTTTGTGCGGCTTGCAAACAATAATATTTGAACGAAATTTTACAGATCCGTCAGGAATATGTATAAGTTTTCACAGATTTTTTTGATTTCTTTCAAACTTGAATATATCATTTTTGAATCATTTGCACTCAATGTATTCTTTCTTCTTTGCATCTACCCCGAACATCAACAGGTCTTTACAACTACAACAAGAAGTCAATGGAAAATTTATACTAGTCGTTGCTTCAAATCGTAAAATTTTCACCAATGCAGCATGTAGAGAAGAGATGCAAAATATCACATGGATTGAACTATCCATCCAAACAGGGGAAGATCACCAACAAATCAACATTATCATTCTTTCTACGTTAGAAAAGAGTTTGTTCTTCTCTGTAGGCTGAAGCTCTGGCTTTACAGTTGGTAGCACAGGTGGTTATTTCGCTCAAGGAAGAAGCCGTGACATTCTACATAGACAATAAAATGTTTGCTTAACTGCTCAAGAAAGAAGCCGTGACATTCTACATAGACAATAAAATGTTTGCTTAGGCTGCAGAGTCTAGAGATCTTCGAAATAATTTCAGGCATTTGTAAATTAGGAGTCACATAGCAAGGGTCTTTGGCACCACTAGTCACATTGAGACAAATTTACATTTCATGACCTCATTGTCTTCTCTCCACCGAGGAAGACATGACTTCACTCTAACCGACTGTTCACCGATAAAGCTGCATTTGGCTGGGTTGCGCGGTCTTGGCCTTGGCACCGTGAAAATGATTAAAAATGTTTTGCATAATAGCAAACTCACAAATATTAGTTGGTTCCTGTAGAAAAATGTGTTTTTTTTAACACAGTGTAAACTCATACATATACTTATACAATCATCCATATGAATGTGCGCATGCAGAGTACCGAGCACGCACGTTGTCGGAAGGACTGAAATAAATCAAAAAATAAAAGCTCATGTGTCCTCTTAACCATCTAACCAAAGGTTGGTTAACCCATGAAAAAATCAGCCGAGGAAAACTTATCAAACACACGTCATTAATCACAGCATTACAGTTTTAGCATGTTATTTCAAGAAAAAAGAAGACAATAATATTATTCAAAGCCACGATGTTAGTGTGTTATTTGAATCTGAGAAGCACAATACACATATTCGTGGGCAGATCCTACGTTTTTACATGCTCAAGTTTAGGAGAATGAAGTTTTTCTTTTTTACTATTACGACTCACACAGCTTCAGAAAACAGAGAGCCGGCTGCATCACTCGGTACAGCCTCAAGACGGAGGCCACTCTGCGGTACAACCTCACACCGTCACTCCGTCAGACGGGCACCGCGGCAGCGCGCCACGCGATGGCGGGGCCAGCGAGGCGAGCGGCGCGCGGGACGACGGCCCGCGCCACGCCCGGGAGCATCGGGTAGGTGAGCACGCCCAGCAGGAACGCCAGAGGCAGGCCGCGGCGGTCCGCGGGCGCGCGGAAGAGGCGCGACACGCTGCACATGGACATGGCCACCACGGCGACGAGTCCCGCGAGGAGCGGCAGGCACGGCTTGTCCGCAGACCACGCGATCGCGCCCACCGCCAGCGACATGCCGAGGCTGAATAGGCTCCGCCGCCGCGCCGTCGCCCGCAACAGCCGCGCCTGCGCCTCCGACGGTGGGAAGGCGTCGAGGTCGCCGGGTCTGAAAAAGACGACGGGCCGGTCCTTCTGAGCTGCCGCGTCTTCTTCCTCTCCTTGGCCGTTCCCGGCAGTGGCTACCCACGCCCTCGGTTCGCCAGTCTTCTTCTTGCCCCCGCCGTTTCCAGCCACCACCACCGTCGTCGCCGTGGCCGTGGCCGCCGCCTTGTCCCACACAGACTTGCCTCTCTTCTCCTTGAGCCGCATGTTCTCCTTCTTGAGCGTCTTGAGCTGCATGCCGGCCGAGCACGAACAAACGCCAAGCACTAAATTAGTGTACCATACGGACTGCTCTGCTCTGCTCCACTCTGTTCGTACCTGGTTCTCGAGGAGGTCGATCCGGGCGAAGGCGTCCTCGTTCTCGTCCTCCATCTCGTCGAGGATGTTCTCCATAGTCGCGTTCTCCTTGAGCGCTACCCTCAGCCTCTGCTCCAGGTCCCTGTTCTCCCACACCACCCTTTCCATCTGCCCCTGCATCTCCCCCCAGCAGCCGCTCCAGCTGCCCAAAAAGAACAAAACCGGAAGAATCAGAGCTAGCCGAAGAGGGACCGGCCGGCGGAGGGCCGACGACGGCTTAGTTGGTCACCTTGCACAGTTGCACTCCCTGTCGGCGGTCGCGAGGAGGCGCACGGGGAAGGTGATGAAGGTGACAGCCCACACCATGGCGTCGCAGCACAGTAACATCGGGAGCCATCTTAGTTTCTCCAACCATCATAAAAAAATTAATTTATATATGTTGTTTTAGTATCTATAATTCATGCAGTATAGAGCAATCATTAACCGCTTTGCACGGTACATAACGATGAGCCACTGTCTCAGTTGTTCTCACATTGTAGGTAATATACCATTCCCTCGTTCCTTCTCCGTTTCTTGTCGTCCTTTCACGTTGTCTTCCTTCTTTGCATATCCCCTATAGACGAATTGCATCAAATGTCCCACAAAGGTTTGCTGCCTTGGTGTCTAGTCAAGCATTCATCATTTGAAAACAAGCAATGTGATCTTATATTGCAAAAGAGAAAGCCAATTCATCTTTTGAGGAACCTATCTAAGCCTTTCAGTAGTACATTCTCTAAGAATATCCTTTGTTGTTTCATTCCATACGCCAGTGCCACACATAGACGAGTTGTGGTTCTATACTTTATGACATGATGGTTTTGCAAATCAAAGAGTGAATGCATGAAGCTTGATCTGATGTATTGGTTTGACTTTGAGTGGGTTACAAGTCAGTATTATTTTATGGCTAAACCAAGAAAATAACTAAGACCCAGTCTTTTTCATGGATATGTATAGCAAGCGGTCCTATTTCACAAATTAGAAAATCCATGTACATACTCATGAAAGAACCAAAAATGAGCAATGTTTCATAGAAAAATCCTTTGTAAAAACCTTGATATACTCTATTTTTAATTGAATTTACACCAAAAATAATTGTTCACTCTGGAATCCTCTACAAAATATATTTAGATGGTAGAGGTCTCTACCAAGATATTTAATGATACAAAAACATACACGAACTTATACATACACATGCATCTAAGTGTTGAAATTTAACCCATATTTTATCGATTCTCATGTGATTTAACCAAAATTTTACGGCGTAATGTATCAAAATGGAAAAACTATTATTACTCTTTTTTGTACTTTGTTCAACTTCAATATATGTGTATTTATTAGGACACTAATATCGTATAACAAAAATATTAATCCTTAATATTAGAAACATCATTATGTGATTAATTTTGTTAAGTGTAGTGGGAAATATACGAAAAAATAACTAAATTTAGGCCAGAATCATTTATATGCTTTCTAATGCCACCTCCTGCCCTGCTCTATTCTAGTCGCGCTGCTACAATAATCATCACTCTTAGCCTCGCCCGTCTGTAATTTGGACGACCACACTCTAGCACGACACAATAAACACTATGCCTTCTCTCTACCGACAAAGACGTGATCGCACTGGACCCTCTTCTTTCTCTCCACCGACGAACTCAACCCTTTTAATTCCTTCCACCGACCCAGTCATGACTGCACTCTAGCGTCCACTGTTGTGACCAGCTGGGATGCGCCAACTGCATTACAAGTCCACAGAAGAAGCCGTGACTAGCCAGGTTGCGCAGACTGCATTATAAGTCCAGCAAAGAATCCACGACCAAAAATGTTACGTCTTCTCGTGGAAATCGACTGAAGATGTGTTGGATAATAGGAAACATTTAAATTGGCCGAGGAAAACTTATGTCTATTTAAGATAGGAAAAATTATGAAACACTCCTCATTAATCATAGCATTATAGTTTTATTGTGTTATTTAGAAACCACAATAACATAGTTCAAAATTAAATTTTTAATGTGTTATTTAAATTTCAAATCCACAATGTTTTAGCGTATTATTTCAAATTTCAAACAATTCCTCGAAATTATGAACATTTTTTGTCAAACACGAGCAATTTTGAAATTTCTGAACATTTTTAAAAACTGTGAAGAAATTTTAACATTCCCGGACATATTTTTGAATTTGTAAACAAAACTTGTAAAATGATAACAAATTTTGAAATTCTGAACAACTTTTGAAAATGAGGATATTTTATGAATTGGTCAACACAGTTTTAAGCGAACATTTTCAAAAATTGTTGATTTTTTTTCGAAAACACGAACATTTTTAGAATTGATGATCAAACTAGCCCTATATACAAAAGGATATGAATCAAAAGGGTGTATCTCATTTCTATACAACTATGAGATTTCAAAAATAGGTGGTGAACTAACTCAATGGGTTGGTAACTAAAAATTATATAAATGGTGCCTTTTTCAAATGAATAACACATGACAACATGAGCCTCTCCGTCTCGGTTGCATATCTTTAAAAAAAAGAAAAAGTGGATCAAAGGTGGGCTTGCACTTCGGACATTTTAAAAAATGGGGTTGGGCCCAAAAAAATTGAGCTGCTAAAAAGGGCAAAAAAAGGTGGACTAGTAATTTTGATGGCCGATGCTCCTATTTTGCATATTGAACATGTAATTGTACCTGGGATGAAAATTGGTCACTCTCCCGAGTTGCAGGTTGATGTGAACTTGTAATTTCAAGAATAAAAACATGAAGCCCAATTGCAACTCGGTGGTGAACTTGCAAGTGGGGTGCAGAATAGAAAAAAGGATGACCTAATCGTAAAAACGAAGGTGGGCTTGTAACTAAGGCAGGAAATAAAAAAAGGGTAAAAAAAAGGATAGCATGTAGAGGTTGGGCTTGCAACTAGGAGGGAGGACAAGAAAAAGGTTGGTGCTAGTGTTGGAAATATGCCCTAGAGGCAATAATAATTTGGTTATTATCATATTTCCTTG